>PVJI01003844.1:0-117498 GCA_004026765.1 Micronycteris hirsuta | reverse complement strand
TTCTGGCAGTAACCAGAGGGGAGGGGGAAGGGGAGAAGGGGGACAAGGGTATTCAGGAACTGCTATAAAGGACACATGGACAAAACCAAGGGGGAGGGGGGAAGCAAGGGAGGGAGGTGGGTTTGCCTGGGGTGGGGTGGGGGGAGGGTAAATGCGGACAACTGTAATTGAACAACAATAAAATAATTAAAAAAAAATGAGGAGAGGCTTAGGAACCCCCAGGACAACTTTACACATTCCAACATCTGAATCATAGGGATGCCAGAAGGAGAAGAGGCAGAGCAAGAAATTGAAAACTTATTTGAAAAAAATAATGAGGGAGAACTTCCCCAATCTGGCAAAGGAAATAGACTTCTAGGAAGTCCAGGAAGCTCAGAGAGTCCCCAAACAACTGGATTCAAGGAAGCACACACCAATGCACATCATAATTACATTACCCTAGATTAAAGATAAGGAGAGAATCTTAAAAGCAGCAAGAGAAAAGGAGACAGTTACCTATAAAGGAATTCCCATGACTGTAAGTTGAATTCTCAAGAGAAACCTTACAGGCAAGAAGGGGCTTTCAGAGTCATGAAAGGCAAGGACCTACATCCAAGATTACTCTATCTAGCAAAGTTATCATTTTAGAATGCAAGGACAGATAAAGTGCTTCCCAGATAAGGTCAAGTTAAAGGAGTTCATCATCACCCAGCCCTTATTATATGAATTTTCAAAGGTACTTATCTAAGAAAAAGAAGAAGATCAAAACTATGAACACTAAAATAACAAACTCACAACTATCAACATCTGAACCTAAAAAAACCCCCAACCAAACAAAAATACTAGGCAAACAACTAGAACAGGAACAGAAATGGAGATCACATGGAGGTGTGGCAGTGGGGAGGGGGAGAATTGGGGAAAAGTACAGGGAATAAGAAGCATAAATGATAAGTACAAAATAGACAGGGGGAGGTTAAGAATAGTATAAGAAATGGAGAAGCCAAAGAACTTGTATGCATAACCCAGAGACATGAACTAAAATGGGGAATGTTGGTGGGAGGGGGGTGCATGGTGGAGGGATATAAAGGGGAGAAAAAAATGGGACAACTGTAATAGCATAATAGAATATTCTTTAAAAATAAAAATAAATCATATGTCAACTTAAATTATATCAATAAAGCTAATATTAAACAAAAAATTTCCTTCATGAGCTTAAAATAAGTACTGTATATATTCTTCAAAGGGAAACTTAGCAGTGACTACCAAAATAAAGATTACATATATACATATATATGTATATGTACACATACATATCTGATTCTCCAATATGAGTAATATGATTTTCCTTTTAGAAATTTACCTTTCAGAAATACTTTAACAACTATGCAAAAATTTTTATTACAATTTTCTTTGTCTATTAATAGGGGCTGATATATATATAAAATTGATATATATATATGAACACTTTAACAGTAGGAAATGAGATTTGTAGAGGGACTTTGATTTTTATTTTAAACATTTGCTTTGAAATAATCAAATAATATTCAAATAAAAAGAATTTTAAAAGCCATTTAATTTATATGTATCATAATTCAGAATGAAAACCTAAATGATCTCATTATAGGTCTATGAAAATACTAAGAATGTTAACATAGGCAATAAAGGTTTTATATTTATTCAGATGATTTCCTACTATTATAGGTATAAAAGATTCTAAAGGTAATGGAACATTTTACATTACTTAGAAAAACTGTTTTATTATAAATTCCAGAATATATTAAGCCAATTGGCAACCTTAGGTTTGAACTAAAATGTAGAATAAAGCCCCTCTATAAGATCCCACATTTGCCAAATTCATAGGTTTTTAATCTACTATGAATTCTCTGAGATTAAGTAAATTCATTATATCCATAAGGTCTCTATTTGGGATGAATTCTCTGATATTTAATAAGGGATGTACTAGAGGTAAAAACCCTTCCACATTAATTTATATTCATGAGGTTTATCACCAGTATGAGTCCTGTGATGTCTAGCAAGGTGCGTACATTGACTGAAGGCTTCTCCACATTCATTACATTTATAGGTTCTCCTTCCATCAGGACAGCTTGGGGGAAGGCAAAGGGTGAGCTCTGTTTGAAAGCTTCCCTGAAAGTACTGATTTCATTTCAAAAAGTTACGGTCTTTATTTGGCTCTACTGTATTTCACTTAATTTTATTTTAGGGTTTTATTACACACATTATGTTTCTTATACTCTCTTTGGATTAACATTAATAAAAATATTGGCTTTAGAATGGTAAACAGCATTCAGCTTTCTTACCAATAAGACAGAAATATGACCTACTCTGGAGATTGTTTACAGAAAATAATGTATTGCCTGGGACATTATACTATCAATCAACATTAATTTCCTTTTCTCCACCTCTGAAAACTGTAGTGCTATTTTCAAAAAATATTATAAGTGAAAGTAGAAATTAAGATGAATTTCTAAGATATAAGTGTATATTTTTCATACTAGAATAAGCAAAGAAACAATCCTGGACAGAGTTGCAGGGCAGTAAATATCTTTAAGCAAGGAGATACTTAGCTGAAAGTTTGCATTTTATCTATCTGTGGGTCTTCTGTATTGAGATTTTGGTCACAATCTGCCTGGGCCCCTAAACTTATTACAAATTTGTTATCTGCCTGTCAAAGTGGGTTTTGCTTTAATAAAAATAAACATGCTATTAAAAAGAAGACCCATTTAATACAATGTTGATTTAGACTGGCAATCTATTTTCAATTCACTTACCCTGAATTATAAGCTTAAATAAAATCCCTCTTTAGCTTTATAAATATTTTGTAAAAAGTATTCTAATCAGGGGTAACATAATTCTGGGTAGGGCAGAGGGAATAATTTATAGAAAATAAGAAGAAGATGCTCAAACTGTTCTAGGGTTCTAAATTTAAAGCCTATTTTTAATAAAATAATCAACTTACATTGAAAAGGCTATAATGGAGACTGCTTTCTTTGGTCTATATGCAGTTTCGATTTCCAATGGTTATATATAAGATTCTTTGTTACTATCTCTCTAGAACAAGGAATACAATATAAAATCATTTTACAACATTTTATACAATATAAAATCATCCTATGTTGTCCCAGGATGTCAGGAATCAAATCACTTGAGAAGAATTCAGATTTCATCCTCTTTTTCCATCTTACTTCAGTAAAGAAGGGAGCCAGTGGCTATATATTGGATGCTCATATGGGCAGCTGGTTTATAGTGGGGAAAGGGGTCATTAACCAATTCAAGACTAGCAGTGCCAAGGGCAAACATGTTCTGTAAATGTGCTGCAAATTTAAAAAGGGTCTAGAATTCCTATGAAGGAGTTTCAGAATAATTTTAGCATATTTAACTAGTCATATAGAGTTTTTTTAAATTTGATACAAACACTTTATATTTTTTAAGATAAAAATAATTTGCTTAAATAGAAAGCAATGTTAAAGAGGGGTTCCAAGATGGCTGCAGAGTAGCTGGAAGTTCTGTCCACTTGCTCCCAGCCCCAGACAGATCTTGCAGCTAAACTATAGAGCAATCAACTCAAAAAGTCCAGCTGAGTGTGAATGAGAGCGGGTGTGAGCGAGTGTGAGCATGAAATGGGTGGGTGTGTGTGCGAGTATGCATATGTCTACCCACCTGCAAGGGCACTTAGGGGCAGGTGTCTTGGGCTCTTCTGGTGAAGCCGCTGCTGCTGCCACCCAGCCCAGGGTATCTGGCAATGCAGATTTGGAGCAGGAGCCAATTTGAGGAAATTACAATATCCTCCTAGGGAAGAAGCCACCAGAGTGGCCACACGTTGGTGCCCAAACTTGTCTCTGTGCCCTCTGCCCTGGACCACTGGGAGCCAGGGTCTGTAGGTTTTGGTACAAGCCAGGGAGAGGGCTGTTACCTCTTGGGCCCTGGGAGCTGCTGGAACTGTGAATGAGGCAAAGTATGAATGAGGAGGCTGTGGTATGGCTGAGGAGCTGGGGGAAGAGAAAGGTCGCTGGGGTGGCACTGGCTGCAGAGACCATGGAGGGAGTGCAGCACTGGGAGCCCAGGGTTGAGACTCACTGGAGGGAGTGGTGTGAATGCCCTGCCACCGTCTAGTCTTAAAATTTTGCTGCTGGACACTTCCCTTCCTTCCCCCACCCTATCAGGAAGATATGAGACTTGAAAGAAGACTATGTATACAGGATATAATCTATGGATTTGGGAGAGAGGGGGAGAGGCATTGGTGGGAGATAGTAGCATCAAGAGGGGGTGTGGGCAGGGCAGGGGAGAGCAATGGAGGAAAAATGGGGACAACTGTCCCCAATAAAAACAATAAAAACATTTAATAAAAAGAGAACCATCAATAGGTGGCCTCCGGTATGTGCCCTAAGGGGATGCAACCCACACCTAGAAGCCCATACAAGGCAGAGGTGGTCCTGGTAGGGGTTTAGCCCCTTAGTCAGCCAGACAGGGGAAAGTTCCCACCAATGAATGAGAGACTAAAAATCAGGACCCAAATACAATAGGGGTCTACAAAATTCACACAAGGGACATTCCTAGAACATCCAGATCAGAAGATCAAGGATTCTGAAACACGGGTGTTCTCTGCTCTGCAGAGAGATGAAAATTGCTGGAGAAAAATGCACCATCTCTATTTTTAATTCCTTTTTTCCTTTTCCTCAAAGGGGCAAAGCATAGTCTTTGTGTTTGTGGCTACCCACCTTGGGCCCAGCAAGGGGAGGGTGGTGTGGACTGGAGTTGTGCAAGGTGAGTCTGGAGTGGGAGGCTCTGGGGAGGGTCTTGGTGGAGCAGCTGTGGGATTTTGGGGGCCCAGATATACCTGAGCTCCACAGCAGCCATCTTTCTTGAGAAGACCTAGTTCTTCTCAGGGGAAAATTAATGACCTCATCCTGTGGGAAATCGCTCCCCACATCCCTTAGAAATCTCCTTGCCACAACCTCTGAAATCCTGCTTGCTTCACTCAGCAACTATTTTTTGGTATTTTTTAAAATTTTGTTTTGCCATGGTATTCTGTTTCGTTTGCTATTTTCTTTCTTTTTCCCCTCTCATCCTACATCCTAACCTGTGCTGAGGAGACGGCACAGCCTCAGGATCATCAGACACTGGAGGTGGGTGCAGCCAATCCTACACTATCCTGGGAAACAGACTGGTGCTTTGCCCTCTCAGGAGAGCCACAGAAACACCCTCCTGGCATGCAGCAGACCCCAAATCCGTGTTCTGGAAGCCTACTAGGGGCCCTGCATTGCTGAGAACAGGGAAATATCCCAGACAGAGTCAGACTAGTGGCTCAGAAGAAGGGAAACACACACACCATCTTCCCTGAAGTCTGAAAGGCACCTGCTATGGGACATCCAGAAATCACAGCCCCCCCGTTTCCACCAGAAGCTCTCTCAGAAATAGTCAGGTCTGTGACTAGTCTAAGACTGACAGCAGGCCGGCAGGCAGAGACAGACAGAGGTGGATCCTGTGGTGACTTGGGACACTTGCTGACATACCCCTGAATCTAGTGCTGATAAAAGCCAGCTTTTCAGAGCAGCGTGGCCCACCCTGGGAGCAGCCACACCGGAAGGAATTAGCCACAAACAGTGGATTGCTTGCAGATTCGAAAAGACAGCCAAGGGCCAGATGTGGACAGCATCTGACACTGGCTTACAGCAGACTCACACATCAGAGTGATATATCAAAGAAAGAAAATTACAGGCCAATATCTCTGATGAACAAATGTTAAAATCCTCAACAAAATACTTGCAAACTGGATCCAACAATACTTTAAAAACATCATATACCATGAACAAATGGGATTTATTCCATGAATGCAAGGATAGTACAATATTTGCAAATCAATAAATGTGATACATCACATAAACAAAGTGAATAACAAAAATCACATGATTTTATCAATGGATGCAGAGAAAACATTTGATAAAATCCAACACCCATTTATGATAAAAAGACTCAGCAAAGTGGGAACAGAGGGAGCATACTTCAATACAATAAAGGCCATTTATGAAAAACTTACTGCCAACATCATACTCAATGGGCAAAACCTAAAACCATTTCCCCTAAGATCAGGAACAGGACAAGAGTGTCTTATTCAATATAGTACTGGAGGTCCTAGCCCCAGCGATCAGACAAGATGAAGAAATAAAAGGCATCCAGATTTGAAAGGAGGAAGTAAAACTGTCATTATTTGAAGATGACATGATAATGTACATAGAAAACCCTGTTAACTCCATCAAAAAACTGCTCGACCCTATTAACTCCATCAAAAAACTACTACATTGAAAACTATTTGCTGATAAGCAAATTCCACAAAGTAGCAGGATACAAAGCAAATTATTCAGAAATCAATGGCATTTTTGTACACCAACGATGAACTATCAGAAAGAGAAACTAAGAAAAAAAAATCCTATTTACTATTGCAACAACAAAAAATAAAGTACCTAGCAATAAATTTAGCCAGCGAAGTAAAAGACCTGTACTCAGATAACTAGAACAGTGAAGAAAGAAATGGAAGGAGATACAAATAAATAGAAGCATATACCCTGTTCATGTACTGGAAGAATAACATCATTAAAATGTCCATACTACCCAAAGCAATTTATAGATTCAGTGCTATTCATAGTAAAATGATGTTAATCATTAACCAATGGCATATTTCACAGATCTAGAACAAATACTTCAAAAATTTATACGGAACCTAAAAAGACCCCGAATAGCCACAGCAATCATGAGAAAGAAGGTCAAAGTTGGAGGGATCACAATACCTGATATCAAACTGTATTACAAGGCCACTGTAATAAAAACATTCTGGCACTGGCATAAGAACAGACACATAGACCAACGGAACAGAACAGAGAGCCCAGAAACAAACCCAAGTCTCTATGGTCAGTTAATATTTGACAATTGGGGCACAGGCATACAATGGAGTAAACATAGCCTCTTCAATAAATGGTGTTGGGAGAACTGAACTAGCACATGAAAAAAAATGAAACTCGATCACCAACTTATACCATATACCAGAACAAATTCAAAATGGATAAAACAGTTAAATATAAGTCACCACACCATAAAAGCCCTAGAGGAGAACATAGGCAGTGAAATTTAGGATGTCCCATGTGACAATATTTTTGTCACTATATCTCCTAGGGCAAGGGAAATAAAGGAAAAAAAAAACCCTAAACAAATGGACTACATCAGATTAAAAGCTTTTGCATGGCTAAATAAACCATAAGCAAAATGAAAAGGGAACTAACTGTATAGGAGGACATATATGCCAATGGGTTGAATCTCCAGGACATATAAAGAACTCATATGACTCAACACCAGGAAGACAAACAATCCAATTAAAAAATGGGAAAAGGAGCTGAATAGACACTTCTCCAAGGAGGACATACTGAGGGCCCATGGGCATATGAAAAAAAGCTCAGCATCACTAGCCATCAGAGAGATGCAAATTAAAACCACAATGAGATATCACCTCACACCTGTCTGAATGGCTATCATTCATAAATCAACAAACAATGAGTACTGGTGAGGATGTGGAGAAAAGGGAACCCTAGTGCACTGTTCATGGGAACACAGACTGGTGCAGCCACTGTGGAAAACAGTATGGAATTTCCTGAAAACATTAAAAATGGAACTGCCTTTTGACCCAGAAATTCCACTGCTGGGACTATACACTGAGAATCCTGCAACACCAATTCAAAAGAATTTATGCACCCCTGTGGTCATAGCAGCGCTATGTACAATAGCCAAGTGTTGGAAACAGCCTCAATGTCCATCAGAAGGTGAACAGATTAAAAATCTGTAGTACATTTATATAGTGGAATACTACCCAGCACAAATAAAGAAGATGGAATTCCTACTCTTTGCGATAGCATGGATGGAACTGAAGGCTGTTATGCTAAGTGAAATAAACTAGTTGGTGAAAGACAAATACCACATAATCTCACTTATATGAGCAATCTAATGAACAAAGTAAACTAATGAGTAAAACCGAACCAGAGACATGGGAACTGGGACAGACTGACAGCTGCCAGAGGAAAGGAGGTGGGAGAGAATGGTGGAAAGAAGGGGAAAGAACATGTATGGATGACCCATGAACATGGACAACGGTGGGATGGGCTGTGGGAGCAGTGGTGGGGGTTGGGACTAGACAGAGGAGGGCAGAGGGGGGCAATTGAGACAACTGTAATAGAATAAACAAGAACAAAAAGATACATAATGAAAAAAGAAAAGTAAAAAAAAAAAAAAGCAATGTTAGAACCCAGGTCAAAAGCAAACAAAACAAGTAAGAAGTAGTATGTGTCTTTGAACACCTTGCAACAAGTTTACTCTGATCCAGTTTAGCACCTTCAATTGTTTTAATAGATACCCACTTATCATTTTAACTAGTATAATTGTCTTTTTTTCTTAATAATGTACTTCTTTGGTTTATTTAGGGGTTTCATTGGCCCATTTATTTTTGTTTGTGTTTCCTTTATATCTCATTAATGAATATGAGCAAACTTTCTTGAGCACTTTTCTGGCCATGTCCCATTATTGATAGCAATTAGAGTTGGAATAACAACTAATGAAGTTTTTTTTTTTTCTGCTAGCTTATTATGTGCCATGTGTTGTGCAAAGTGCTATAATATATTGTTGCATAAAATACCCCTTTATATGGGATAAATTTGATTTAATCTGATTAAAGAATTCTGATTTTAATGTACCTCCTTGCTTCTTTTGTTGCATTTGCTTGGTATATTATTTTCTCTTCTTTGATTTTCAACTTCTTGTGTTATTTTAGTTTGGGTCTCTCATAAGTAGAGAATATATAGCTGATTTTAAAAAAACTTACCGTGAGAATATCATTTAGTAAAAGTATACAACTCACACAAATGTATCTTTACTGATATGTTTACACTGATTCCCGCCAAATTGTTCTGCTTCCTATTCACTTTGTTATTTATTCACTTTGCTCCACTTTCCTGAAATTTATTGGACTAAGTGCTATGTTCTGTGTTAACCTAATGTTTTTGAAGTTCTATAACCTGTGTTGGCTTATCTGATTTTTTCAACACACATATTTATACTTACAGTTTTGTATTAACATTACAAATTAACCAAGATGTCTATCTTCCTACAGGCAAGTTAAGAACTTTGGCAGTATTTTATTTCCTTATTCTCCTTCTCTTTTTGTCAACCTCTCTTTGTACCTCTCACTAACAAGAAGGTGAAGGGATTAGCAAAAAACCCACATATACATAACACATAGACACAGACAGCTGTGTGGTGAGAGCCGGAGTGAGGGGGTCAGGGGTGGGAGGAGGTGGGCAAAGGGGGAGAAGCTGTGGGGGGGATGGAAAGTCTTTGCTTGGGGCGATGGCACACGATGCAGTGTGCGGATGATGTTGTGTTGAGTTGTGCACTTGAAACCTGTATGGTTTTGTGATCCAATATCTCCCCAATAAATTCAATTCACAAAAACAAACAACCCCTCCCCACAAATATTTATTTAGACTGAACTACGAACTTCAATGTTTTACTTGGTCATTACTCTTTTTTTGACTCTCTCATCTTCCTCTTCGGTTAGCTTCCAAGCACACACATCTTCAGCAATTCTTCACAGGGTAAACTTTCTGAACCTTGCACCTCTGAAAAGGCTTTTATTTGCCCTGGAAAGAATGATAATTCCCCAGAGAATTTTATGTTCCAAATAATTTCCTCTCAGAAATTAAAATAACTGCTTCATTTTTAAAAGCTTATGCTTAGTGCTATAAAGGAAAGTACGATGAATCTCAACTAGAAACTTTTAGGATTTCCTGTTAGTTTCTCCCAGATGCTCTAGGACTGGGAATTTTTCCACTCATTTTGTTAAATGTTTTGATTCAGAGGTCTTTTCTTTCTTCTTCTTTTGTAAATTTCAGGAACTTCTCTTCAATAATAAATATTCTTTGAGTAGTTCATTCAATATATTCGCTCTGATCTTTCCTTCTGGAAGTCCTATTATTTCTAATGTAAGAAGTCCTATTATTTTAACATTTAATTCACCCCACCCATCATTTTCATCTCTTTTTCTTACTTCTAATAACCTTAGTTTTGGAACTATATCAAGACTCAAATGTCCAACTCAATAATTTGTTCTTCACTTATGCCTCTACTGATATTTAGGGGGAGAAAATTCTTCAAGTTTGTTTTCTCACATATTATTTTATCACAAAATCTGTTTTAATTTCTCAAATACAGTATGCTTTGTGATTCTTCTGAGTATATTAATTATACTCTTCATAAAGTCTCCATTTGGTTAGTCTGCTACTTCCACTTCCTCAGCTCTCAGTTCTTTAGTTTGATGTTTATTATGGAGTTGATTTTGCTCAGACTTGATGACTCTAGATCATTTGTTTAAATTTGTTTCTACTATTCTCTCTTAGTTTGGGTACATCAATGGCCACCAGTGGGGGTGGGTGAAATGAGCCCTTGGCTGTGGACAGCCACGGTGGCTTCTCATCCCTTTGAGGCTTCCAGTCTCCTGGCACTGCCCTGCTTCTCCTTTCCAAGTGTCCACATTCACGGCTTGTTCCTGGGAGAGACCTCTGCCTGGAAGGGGTGTAGGGAGGGCCCATCTACTTGGCAGGGCCTACAGCAGCACCTCAGAGTCCCGTCCTGTTCCATGTCCAGCATCACTGATCTGGAGCAGCACTGGGACACTTTTTCTGGTGTCTTATTCAACATGCATTTTGGGCTATAGTTTCCTCATTCCATCAAATTCCTTCCTCTTCTCTATTTCTTTTTTGTGTAATCCTTAATTTCTGGTTCAATTAGGCCACACTTTCTTGCTTTATAGAGTTATTATCAATTCATTTGCTCATTTTCTATAATTTCTAAGCATTGGAGCAGGTGGGGAAGACTGGAACATGCTGTCTTCATTCAAATAATCTAATATCCACCGCATTTGTGGAGTCGTTCTTTAGCATGAATACTCTGGTAACAGCGATAAAAAAGATATTTCAAAAAGGAATCTGAATAGTATAAACACACAATGTTTCCATTTGGACTGAATGACTATATAAAAATTCCATATTATAGCAATGCATTTTTCTTTATTTTATTTTTCTAAACATATTTTATTGATTATGCTATTACAGTTGTCCCATTTCCCCCTCTTTATTCTCCTCTGCCCTGCACACCTTCTCTCACCTGCATCCCCCTTACCCCCTTAGTTCATGTCCATGGGTTGTCGATATAAGTTCTTCGGCTTCTACATTTCCTGTAATATTCTTAACCTCCCCCTGTCAATCTTCTACCTACCATTTATGCTACTTATTCCCTGTAACTTTTCCCTTATTTGCCCCCTCCCACTGATAACCCTCCATGTGATCTCCATTTATGTGATTCTGTTTTTGTTCTAGTTGTTTGCTTAGTTTGATTTTGTTTTCGTTTTTTTTTAAGGTTTGGTTCTTGACAGTTGTGAGTTTGTTGTCATTTTACTGTTAATAGTTTTGATTATCTTTTTCTTAGATAAGTCCCTTTAACATCTCATATAATAAGGGTTGGGTGATGATGAACTCCTTTAACTTGACATTATCTGGGAAGCACTTTGTCTGCCCTTCCATTCTAAATGACAGCTTTGCTGGATAGAGTAATCTTGGATGTAGGTCCTTGCCTTTCATGACTTGGAATACTTCCTTCCAGCTCCTTCTTGCCTGCAAGGTTTCTTTTGAGAAATCAGCTGGCAGTCTCACGGGAATTCCTTTGTAGGTAACTATCTCCTTTTCTCTTGCTGCTTTTAAGATTCTTTCCTTGTCTTTAATCTTGGGTAATGTAATTATGATGTGCCTTGGTGTGTGCTTCCTTGGGTCCAACTTCTCTGGTATTCTTTGAGCTTCCTGGACTTTCTGGAAGTCTTTTTCTTTGCCAGATTGGGGAAGTTGTCCTTCATTATTTTTTTCAAATATGTTTTCAATTTCTTGCTTTGCCTCTTCTCCTTCTGGCACCTGTATGATTCGGGTGTTGGACATTTAAAGTTGTCTCAGAGGTTCCTAAGCTTCTCCTTATCTTTTTAAATTTTGTTTCCTCATTGTGTTCTACTTGAATGTGTATTTCTTCCTTTTGCTCCAAATCATTGATTTGAGTCCCTGTTTCCTTCACTTCACTGTTGGTTCCCTGTATATTCTGCTTTATTTCAGTTTGCATAGCCTTCACTTTTTCCTCTATTTTGTAACCATATTCAGCCATTTCTGTGAGCATCCTGATTACCAATGCTTTGAACTCTACATCTGATAGGTTGGCTATCTCTTCATCACTTTTTTCTATTTTTGGAATTTTGATCTGTTCTTTCATTTGGGCCATATTTCTTTGTCTTGGTGCACCTGGCACATTGTAAGGGGTGGGGGCTTGGATATTCACCAAGGTGGGGCAACCCACATTGCTGTATTGTGGTGCTGTATGTGGGGGAGTGGTCAGAGAAGGAACAAGGCTGCTTGCTCTGCTTTTGGGCTGGCTTTCAGTCACTTTGCCCACTACCAACAAGCAAATTGGGCCATTCTGATGCTGATTCCCATGTAGGTGGGTTTATGTATGTTTTAGAACCCTGTGGGTCTCTCCAATGAACTCACCTATGAGGCTGGGAGTTTCTCCCATCCCCTCAACCCCCACAGGTCTTTTAAGTCAGAGGCTTTGAGGCTTTATTTCCCCGTACTGGAACCCTGGGTTGCACAGTTTGTCTCCCTCCCAGTTTATCTGCACTAACATGTGAGACTGCCTGTTCCACCAGCCACTACCTATCTACCTATGCCTCCATCTTGGCTGGAAGCTAATTGCAATGCATTTTTCTACAAAGCCCCCTCCCACCTAAAGACCACCTCAGCTAGGTGAGATATAGTAGTTGTTAATTAAATGATGTGTTTGTGAGGTTAAGCCAAAGTTCAGAAAGAGTCATAAATTAGCAGTGTATCTATTGAAGTTTCTCTCTTGCAGAAGTAACAGATGTGCCTTCTTTAGGAAAAAGAAGACTTTAAAATCCCACTTTAAAAGACTAAACCTACTGACATTTGATTTGGGACAGTGTTATGACACGAAAGGCAAAATACTCTGATGTGATGGTAGGAAAACGGGGATATTTGAAAAGGTGGGTTTAAAAAACATCATAATGTCTTACTGGCTTTCTTTTCTTTCTTGCTATTCAAATGAAATGTTTTGAAAATATTATTAGAGAGGACTGCATATTCTATTCTCTCTCATATTTCTTATGGGAGGAAAACATAGTTAAACTGTTTTTAAAAACTGACCTCAAATCTACAGAATTCAATCAACTCGATGGTCACTCGTGAATATCATCTGTATTCTGCTTTAGCAGGTGAGCCTATAATGATAAATTATCTGTGTGGGTGGTGATGGCCAAGAAGAGTGAGACAAACATTCTATAAACCTGGTTGAGAAAACAAAACACATCGAGAACTTCAGTGTGAGATTCCTAATCTGTTTTTCTTTGTCAGCTTTTACCCTAGGTAAACGTGCTTCACATTGATTTGGTTTTGTGACAGGATTTTCCTCCTGAAGCTATGACAGAAAACTATTTTACAGCATTCTTTCCTAGACCAATAAAGCAGCATTTGGGTCTGGGTGGGTGTGGGGAGGGGACACACATATACACACATACCACTATAGACTAAACCAGCATTTTTATTATCACCCCAATGGCCGAAAATACTAGGTCCTTTTATACCTTTAGAACCTAATGTCAGCTTAATAACTGAGCCAACAGATGGGAGCATAAGTGAGGTAATTCTGGGGTGTGTGGCCTGATATCCTAGGGGAAGTGCTGTAAATAAACCAAGGTGTGGTTGTTGGAATAAACTACCTTTAGAACTTAGATGAATTAATTACTGCATAATGAATGTATACCAATTAGAGCGGCACAGGTGTTTTTGTCAAGCACATTATCCTGCATTATTGGGACAGAAACCTGCTGACAATGCTGTAGCCTGAAAGTATTGGCATTTTCACCGTGACTGAACCCTGAAACATCCTTAGTCCAGAGAAATGGCCACAGAGCCTAAGTGAAACCACCTGAGTCACAGAGTGGCTGCCATTTGCTCTGATGCTCCTCTCTGTTCATATTGATTTTAGCTCTTTCTTTTTTAGGCACAAATACTTTCAATTCTTTTATTTTTTGTTTATTTTGATTTGAAAGATGAATGATTTGGTTTAACCATAAATTCTCATATCATTAGTGCTCTGTGAAAATGGAATGTCTACTCTGTTAATTGAAATATATAGATAGTCAGCTGTTTCTGGACTTGTACATTAATTTTTAAAATATGTTTAATTTCTTCTATTATCAACTCAACTGCTTTCTAAGCTGAATTCAGGAATGAGTTTTGGGTGTTTGCCTCTGCTGTTACTAGCCGAGAGGATTTCTTCTGTTCTTTTTATAAAAGAGGAAGAAGGCATTCTAGGAGAGGAAACAGGTGGAAATAAAATTTTCTCTGTCCTCAAAAGAAAAAGAATAAATGGCACTGGAGACTAAGTTTTCTTGGAGAGAGAGAGATAGTGAGAGGAGGAGGAGAGAGAGAGAGAAAGACAGAGAGAGATGGGTTGATGTGAAATGATAGTACTGGAAGTAAAAAACCTGTCTTTCTCTCTCTGCTTCAGAGGGATGGGGGTGGATCATCTGAGTTCCACCCTGCCCCTCCCCCCCCGAAAATGCAGGTCTCACTGAAGAGGGTGACTTTTTACTGCTTCATGGATGATCTGAGCTTGGAGAAATGAAGGGGTGGGGGTCAACACACCTCTTCTATTTCAAAATGTGGAACCCTCTCATAGGCAAGCTACATAATCAGGAAGGGTATTTGAATTGGGGTCAGAAAGAAAGAACTGATTTGCTAATGATGGATCCTCTATCTCCAGAAGATAAGTGAAGAAACCTTGTGTATATTGTCAGAGTTCTGGACCCCATCAAAGCCTTTTCATCTGTGAGTTGAGTGGAATGAGCCCTGTGTATTGTAAGGGTTACAAAAAAAGCATTCTCAATGCCTGTGTTGATCCTGAGGTGTAAAAGAGAAACAGGGGTTGCAGGTCCCCCAAGGAGTTGTGGGGAGATACTGGGCACTTCAGGGAAGACATGAGCCTAAGAGAACGACTGTGGACTGAAGGGCCTGAGGATCAGTGCTAGGCCCAGAGAGGTCAATGGTAGGCCCTGAGAGGGTGGGGACCTTCAAAGTGTCACCTGCCTTAAGAGGGTACACTGGCCAGTGCCACAGTCTGGACCTGAGAGACATTCCTTGGGTAAGGAGAAGCAGAGCTGTCAGCCACATCGGAAATCTAGCTTTTAGCAGTGACAGACCCCCATGTGGCTGGAAGGGGTAACAGCAGTGGCAGCTGGGGCTGCAGGTCAGACCTCCCTCTTCCTAGGGAGACTGACCCGTGCCTGAGGGCACTTCCTGGGCAATGCGAGGAAGTGGGGAGCTCAAGAGAGCAACATTCACCTTCTTGTCACTCAGGCACAGAGAAGTTCCATCCCATTTTGATTTAATTTGTTGTGATCAGAGAGACATAACTATATCTCAAATGTGTTATGGAAAAGTTTCTCACAATTAACAGTAAAATTACTGCTATTTCATATTCATTATGAAGTGATATTTAATGTTATTTCATTCATCCTCATTGTAGTATTAGAAACCATATACTAAACAACAGGAGCTGGTGCTCTGAGTACAGGTATTTATTGCAAAAAGAAAGCCAGGTGAAAACCTAGGATTTCTTCCCCACTTATACCACCCTATGAATTTAGATTTTCTGAACCTATTAATATTTTTAATTAGAACTTATGAAAGTGCTACTTCATTAATAGAACATATCTCAGGGACATAGGACCCAGAAGAAGGCACACAGCTCAGAATGGCCAGAAAATACTACCACCAAACCATTCTCATTGCTTTGGATCTCTTGTACTATAATCCCAGGCCTGTATTTCTCTTTTAAAAATATCTCAAAGATAGGTGCTGGCATGTGTGGCTAAGTGGATTGAGCACTGACCTGCGAACCAAAGAGTCACAGGTTCGATTCCCAGTCAGGACACATTCCTGGATTGTGGACCAGGGCCCCAGTAGGCAGCGTGTGAGAGGCAACTGCACATTGATGTTTCTCTCCTTCTCTTTCTCCCTCCCTTCCCCACTCTAAAATAAATAAATAAATCTTTAAAAAATTTTAAAAAGTCCCTTTCCTTAAAAAAAATTCTCAAAGATAAATTTTATCCCCCAAACAATTTTTAAAGATCAGAACCACATTCCACTGAAAATCAGATAATCAGTAGCTAAATCTCATATTTCAGGGAGACAACTGAGTCTCAATGTAATAGTAGTGAAAAGATTTAATATTCTATAAAGTTTGAAAAAAAAAGCTTTCTCCCAGTAAAAGCAGAATAAACAAAGATGAGATATAAGTGATTGAACTGAAGATAAAAGGTATTTACAATCACAGATGTTTAATGTGCATAAAATAGTTGATTACTAATAAAGAATGTTTAGATTAAGTGTAACACTTTTGGCTCGTCTATTCTAAGAATCATCAGTATTGATTTAACTATGCTTTGCTATTTAACAATATGCATTTAAAATATGTCCAGTGGAATAAATGTAAGTGCTATACACAGCATGGGAGATAACAATTACTTACCCTGTAGGCTGGCTCTCAAATTCTTCTGACCATTGCTCTTGAATATCCTCTGTAGAAAGATCTACATCCCGGGTGGTGGCAAAATTAAACTCACTGCCTTCATTTCCATGGAAATAAATGGAGTTCCCATCTGACTGACAGCTATGCTGTAGATAAAAAGAGAGCATGGGGTGGCTGTTGAATTGGTTCTGTAGCTGTAGCTGTCTTACTCACGTATAATTAGAATTTTTAGAAAAGTCATTATATTATTCCTTCTAAGATGGAGTCTCAAGTCAAAAGAGCTTGTTACCTCTTTTTTTGTCTTGTTTAATTCAATTACAATGTCTAACTTATTAAGTTATTATAAAAAAGAAGTCAAGAGGCCATTTGAGCTTTGCTGTCTCAGCCTTCAGTATGAAACAAGAATATTTTAATTAGAGTAATTTCCCATCTTGAGCATAGTTCTTGTTGTGGGAATTAGATAACGACTTGTCATATATTTTCAATACTGCAGTTATGGGCTAAATTGTACTGACCTTTTCAATATTCCATATATTTCCAGCTTGTCATTCAAGTCTTTCACAATTTGCCTGTAAATGGGATATGAGTAGAATAGCCAGCTAATCAAAACATGGAATACAGAAAAGGTCAAAGCAATCCCTGATATGATCATATATTCTCAGCCACCTTTAGAGTAAAAGTTTCTGACCATACCTAAGAAGTGCAAGATATCCCCAATGAGGAACTGAGAAATCACAAACTTTGTTATTCTCCAAAAGAAAACTAGTTTTATAAAAAATTTAAAAATATTTCTTGTAATAATTTTTTAACCTAGATTTTTTTCAGCTTAAAGTGGATAGACTAAGGCAAGAGCAAACTGTGGAGCTGAGTAAACTGAGTACTTTTAAAAAATATGATAAATTTTCATTCATCATTTTTTGGTTATAAATCATATAGAAAGAAATGCTAATAAATGAAAGATCAAACATCCTTTTAAGTTATATACTCTTAGAATGAAATAGATATGAAGAGAAATAGTTGGTCAGAAAATATCAGTTAGACCCAGTGACTGTAAGTTCTGTAGGGCAGGGTCCATGTCCATTTTATTCTGCACTGTAGTCCAGGTGCTCGGCATATAGTAGGAATTCAAATATATCCTTTGAATAATTCAATAAATTAATGAATGAATGATACAGTTATGCCTTTTCACATAGTCAATCTTTATGGAGAACTCATTATGTGGAAAGCATTAAGGAAGGTACTGGGAGGAAGGGGTTCATAATGAAGTATAATAATACATAATCTTTGCTCTCAAAAAAAATCCCAGTCTAGCTGAGATATATCAAAGATAGGTCTCCATCCTAGGCAACATATGGTAACTGCTAATGAGTGAGAGAGACTAGAAATCACTGTGTCCAGGGTTGATCTAGGTGAGCAGGTTCCATAAATGAGCAGGACTTTAACAGGCCTTAAAATAAAAAATAAAAACCCAAGTTGGATGACAAATATGAATAAATAACAAAGGTGATAAGTAAGCAGGCATGATTTTCAGAATTAGACTGCAGACCTGGAAGTCTACAGTCTAATGGATCTTAAATGGTAGTCCAAGAGATCTCTACAATATCCTTGGCATTGGTATTCCAGAATGGAGAAAAGATGTATGTAAAAAAAATGCTTTATGACAATTAAGCTGGTAAAATCAATTGGGGAGGAATCAGACTACTACAGTGAAAGAGTAAATAAAGCTTTCAGAAGTTCCTGTACATTCAAGTCAAAGCATATGATTTTCAGGTAGTCATTTCACAGCACTAAGGTGTTAAGTCATATCCAGTGGGCATGTATTATTTTAGACATACTGTAGAGTGTGGTATGTATCACCTGCCTGTGAAACTTCTTCACACCACAACGAATACAGGTTATTTATGGATGCAAAATTGAGCTCATTATATGTACTCTTTAACCCACATGCGTTGATCAAAACTAGGATTCAGCTTTATTTAATAGTAAATAAAAACTGTCAAGTGTATGAAAATGCAAGTATCCTCTACTACTGTGCATCCTTTAAAGACAATAAACGCTAAGTAGAATAATACAGATGAGTTTCTTAATAATAAATCCAAGAGCTGTAAATTTCACAATTATCTTCATATTCTGGTATCCTGAACAATTGTGGCCTATATCTGGAAGTAATATAAGGACTCTGATATCAATGCAAACAATATATTATCATTATCCAAGGAAATGGCATACATGAAATACTTATGCATGTGGAAAGAAAATAGTTGATATTATAATTTAAAGGGATATATTTATGTAATAAAAATAATGACTAAAAACAAGAAACCTTGGTCATTTCTGGCTAAACACCAATTTAATTATTTTAATTTTGGTTCCATTTACCTCAGAATTGTTTAATATTTTAAGACTATGTGATACATAATTATGTTTCACCACTCCTCCAAAATTAATATTATTAACATATCTGATACATATTTTAATTTAATAGAAATTGAAATTTTATGTAAAAGACCAAGTCATTATAAAACTGGATAGCATATTGTTAAAATTGTTTCACAAAATTAAAATGTCTTGATGTTTCAGAAAACTAAAACTACATTTGAAATGATATTTATATTAGTTATTTTGGTGCTACAAAACACATTTGGCTGAATAAAACATTTGTAGTTGTACTATTAAAAATTATCTATTAAGTATACATTTTTGTCACTGTAACTGCAATAGTGCCAGCATAGGAAGCACAAGCAATATTTACCATACCAAGTATGAAGAAAGCAACCTGGAAAAATTTAACACTCACTTTGAGTATTAACGAATTTTCATACTAATAGGGTCTAAAAATTAGTAGGCTCTGTCTTTGGCAAGTTTCCACTGGATAATATGGCTTACTTTTGTAGTTTTATTTTTTTATAGGGAAGAAACTGTTCTTTACCAATCTGTAGTAAAAGAACCATACTCAATACCAAATCTAAATTAAAAAAAAAAACAAAACAGGGCAGTGGTTTATACCAGTCAGTGTTCATTTTGCACTGAAAACATCTTAATCCTACCTGTCAAGTTTAAGGACAGACTCACAGTGAGCTTAATTCTCCCTCTGCAACTAGACCCAATGCCCTTTGGGTGTTAAGGGAGAGAAGTATTGCTCTTTGAATATTCTCGTCTTCTTCACAGTCTCCGCGCAATGCCGCATCAAACAAAGATTGTGACACACCGGAAGTAAGCAGACATAGTTCAGGAGGAGGTGGCTCAACTCTTTCTATCTCATAGGAAGATAGGGCTGTTATTGTCTGGGTAGCAGGACCTGGAGATGAACAGAACCTACACCCAGGTGGCTTGCTCTGCTCCCTACCACACTGAGGAGATCAGGTAGGATTTCTGTCTCAGCCATTCTGAGTAAAGCCAATGTTTTCCAAGTTTGAAATAAGGCTAATATGAGGCAGCAGGGTAATATTAGGACTACAAAATAGGGGATAGTCTGTGAAACTGGTGAATTCCTAAGACATCTGAGCAGGAATAGGCCAACTGAGAAGCTCATTATATATATATATAGCACTTGTACTTAAGAATTTTGTGAAGGGTAGGGGACAGTTCAGGGTTCTCATTCTGAGGGTTCATAAGATCATTACAAGACAAGTTAGAGTTTTGTGTTAATTCTATTTTATGATTGGTCACAGGGGGCTTAATGTTTTAGAAATGGTTTGGTCTCCCAGATGCTCCCCAAACTAAGAATTTACGTCTGAATACATTTGGATTGAGATGGAGTCCCTGGGTCTCAGCTTGCTTGATATTGTATCTCTGCATCTGAATGGGAATCATGGCATGCTTGATTAAGTAGGGCTTATTTGAACTTTCTCGTAGAATCCACCTCAATTAATTCAGTACTTATATGAATCAAGCTGATAAAGACTGGGAAAGAACAAAATGCTGGAAAACCAAAACAATCAAGATAACAAAGAATGAAAACTCAGTCACTATGCACAAAGAGTTTGGGGACTGGAATCAGAAGGCATGTTCCAGCACTGTTTTCTGCTTAATGGCTACACGATTTTGTACAAGTCATTTAACTGCTCTAGGTCTGTTCCCAGGCTGTAGAATAGGACCAATAATATCTATTCCCTAGAGATGGTGTTAGAAGCACAGATAATATTATATGTGAAAGTGTTTTCTTGAAACTTCTAAGTGTTATAATTGTTATTTTATTTTTGAATATGTGCATTTTTTCCAAAAATAAGCTCTTATGTTCCAAACTCTTAGCAGTAGGCAATAGGGAATTGAAGGCTATTTAACTCTGTTTTTATTTGTGTTTCTCATTAGAATAGCCATTAAAATTCTTCAGATCAACTTAAAACCTTTAGTGAAATGTAAAAGAATATTCTCCACAATATAATATGGTAAAGATACTGCATACACTCATTCACTTTCTGTGCAGATAGACCATTAATTAGAAATTTAAAAGCCCTTCAAATTTTGGCAGATTACCAAACATTCTCCTAAGATAGGAAAACTTAATAATGCAACATGTCTGTTGCCACTTCTCTTACGAATGCATTGTGTAACATCAATGTACTATGTTGAAAATCCAAACAAAATGTGCATTGAAAGTATGAAAAGAATTCAGAAAATTGCTCTCAGTAATTTTACTACCCAGATGTTTTTGTTCAGCATTTATGCATACTCATGTCATTTATATGCAATAACAATTAAAATCCAAACAACTTCAAAAGACAGTTAAATGAGCTCTTGCTATGATAAAAGTAAGAATATTCTGAAATTTAGGACTATTTTATTTTGAGTACAGTAAAAAAAATCTATTGACTCTCCTTGAGAAAATTATTATCAGTAGCATGTGACTTCCTGAGTCATAGCTTTTGATTGACTTATGTGTGAGTATATAATAGGTAACTGCATTTATTCTGGGGAAAATGAAAGTATAAATTCTATAGATGGCTCTAAATGTTTCTATTTCTAGCCCTCCTAATGTACATTAATTATTTTTTACTTTGTTGCATTATTCTAGCATTGATCAATGACATACGAATACGAGTCCAGTTATTAAAAATCCCTTAAATATAGTCCTTATTTGTTTCTATTTATCAAATCAAAAATATTTTCCTACTTCGTTGTTTATGGGTTTCCTTTACTTGAAAAGCAGAACACAGTGTAACTAAGTGACAAGAATTTGCCATTCAGAAAAGCATCAACAGGAAACATCAGTGCAAATTCCTCAATATAACAAGTCCTTGGCTGCAATTCAGGATAGCATTTTTCTAAGGTTGTTCCCTATACTCTGCTGAAAATGTTAATGACTTCACCTCTGTACTTGTAAAAGTACTTGCAATCACCTCCACTATAGTTTAATTAGGTTTTCATCAAAGATGAACACTAAGGCACCTCTTAATATTATTTCCCTAGAGTCTAATGGCCCTGATGATTCTTTCAAGCATCTGTAGCCTTGCAATTTATTTTTCTACAATATCCTTTTTTGTTGAAGTGAGTGTATTGGGCATTTGGGCAATGCCAGCTTGCAGAGAGCTGGTGGCAGATGGAATGAAATCTGCGTGGTATGCTTTCCCCTCCACATGAGCAGAGCGCCATCCATTTCCTCCATTAAGGAGTTGTCACTCAGCCCACCCGGCTGGAAGACCGTTTTTGATAGCCAAGCTGGCTGGTGGCAGACAATTCAGATACAAAGTGCACTTTAAAAGGAAGCTAAAACATCATTTGTAGGAAAATTGAAAATGCATGGCTTCCACCACAGCCAATTTTTTAATGACTGTAATACTTTAAGTGATTATTTTTGCCACTTCAGATTGCTCCTTAGAGAGGAGAGGTTTTTTTTTAATTAAAATCTAGGCAATGCAAACAGATGAGATATGAGGAGCAGAGAAAAGAGAAATAAGATAAATAAAATTAATTAAAACAGCATTGTTGGCAGAGCCATAAATTAGCCACTATCTCACTGGAAATAAACTCATATATTGGTATATGAATTTCTGGATCAAAGTGAGATGTGAGACTGGAAATTCACTGACTTAAAGCCTACATATCATTGTGTTTCCCAAGCCTTTCACTATGCTATCTAGATTTACCATGTAGAAATACGTATCTCCTATACCCTTGTTCAATGGTCTTTAAAGGTACAGACTTTCATACTATTAAAAAAGCCAAAATAGAGGAGAATAATTTCCTTTGTGAGGTAAAATGAATTTCTGTCATTTTTCATATTTAACTTCTAGGATATTTAATGCCATTTAAAAAACTGAAAACTTGGCGATGAACACAGTCCAGGGGCAGGGGCTGAAGTGTATTTTCTCTAGTCAACACACTAGATCAACCACGGTGACTGAAATTCAGGGGGCTTAAAGAGTATTTTTTCTTATTATTTCTGGATTCACTAAACATTCACATTTGAGCCACTTTATACTGAGATTTATAAAGATTCAATTTATAATATATTTTGTGACAAGTGTATAATTACTTGGCAATAGTTATGACAACTCTAAAATGGCAATAGTGACAGATTTAAATTGGAGTAATGAGAGGAAGAATAACAACATAAAACTCCATAGGGCAGTTGTTAACCTTGTCGATGGGGATCAACTTGATTTTCACAATGTCCTAGGTTTTCAGACTTGCCTTCTCAAATTAAGGCCAAGCATGCCAAGCACAACACGGAAAGCTGCAAGATAATGAGGAATAAAAGGACCTGCTTTGTAGTAAATATATTTGTCTATGAAAATGAAAGCTGTTTGATCTTGAGGAAGCTACTTGATCTCTCTGAGCCTGTTTTTCCATCTGTGAAATGGGGGTAATTGTGAGAATTAGATGAGATATTGTGGGTAACATGCCTACTAAAGATTGGCAAGTCTCAGGATATCAGTAAATGTTAATTCCCTCCTCTGTTTTGCTCCATCTTCATTCCTTTAATAAAGCTTACTTCAATGAATGTCACTATGCAAGTTATTGTTCTGTGTGCTGTCTAGGCGCAAAACTGATGGAAAATGTTACTGTGTTTTTGATGTTCATATAGAATAAAATAAATTTCACTTACTGATTATTGTATTAACTTAAATAGTGATTAACTATGTCAGCTTCAAATAAAAAACAAACAAAACTGGGTGCATTAGGTAGAGAGGCTCTTGGGACTTGTTTGAATAGTTATTTTTAACAGAATTTATCAGATGCATTTGTTTCTGTATTATTGCCTCTCATGTCATGGTAATTTGGCTCCATTCCATGTTTCACTAATGCTATTCTACATTAATTACTGCACAAACAGGCTGCATTGGGGGGACCTGGGAAAAACATACAACTTACATTTAACCCTTCATCCCCAAAGTACTCTTATTAGTTTAACAAATTATATTCTGGCTCATTCTACACTATCGTGTACCCAGCTCTTGGGGGAAACATGACAATGACAGTAATGTGATCCAAAGTGAAGAACATCCCAGGCAAAGGGAATTTAGGTAGACAGCATGCAATTAACCACACTGGAATCTGGCCAGAAAACCATAGTTAACATTCCGATTCTTAATGGAAAAAGACATGGGAACATGGACTAGCTACAAGTCTTACTGAGCTCAGGTTTATCCACATTACAAAGACAGGACTCAAATCCCTCAAGTTACAGACCAGATAGTTTCCAGTACAATGATTTGCAAAGAACATTTCTGGAAAGCATATCTGATTTCCTCCTGTTTGTCCTTATACTCTAAAAAAATCATAAAATAAATTGTTGAAACCATTTTTTGGGT
Organism: Micronycteris hirsuta; assembly: GCA_004026765.1. NCBI lineage: Eukaryota > Metazoa > Chordata > Mammalia > Chiroptera > Phyllostomidae > Micronycteris > Micronycteris hirsuta. Next base: position 93,070 of record PVJI01003844.1, on the reverse strand, counting down.
TGATTAATTTCTGAGCATTATAGTGGGTAGATACTATCCTGCCAGGGGATTATATTCCAAAACAGCATGTTTAAAAATGAATTCTGCTTTGAGTGTGATTATCTCTTTCACTATTTGTCTTAGTTTTTTTCATTAGCCTCAATTTTCATTAAGACTTTAAATTTTCAGACAAGTTTTTATATGTTTTCATAATTTGGATGTATTGACCTTTATTCTCCATAAATGATCAAATAATTTGTGGCAATAGTATTAGACAGGTGGCAGCAGAAACCCAGAATGAAGGATTCAATTCTTATTTAGGACTGGAGATCTGCCTAGTGTCCCCTGGGACCATGAATTTGGCAAACGCATAATGTATAAGAGCTATAAGAAAATTAATAAACTCTCCTGTTCTAACTTAATGCTTCTCCTTAATGGGTTGTTGATTTACCTAATAGCTGTTGTCTTAATTAGGGCCTTCAGTGTTTGTTAAACTAGGAAATTTGTCATTATTGGATATTTATCAACAATAAATGTAGGAAAGAGAAAGTAGCCCATTCAACAGAAAGTATAGTTGTAAAGAGAAGGTTAAGATATGATCCTTCTAAATTCTGTATTCTTAATTACTCCAAATTCTTGGCATAAATTTGCAAAATTTAATAAATTACTTTTTTAAGGGGACTTCTTTTAAATACATGTGATCAAATCATAGCCTATTATAAAGGTAAACCTTTATAACAGAATCTGTGACATTTAGCACTGATTCACAGCTCCACACAAGTTGACATGCATGTGTAGAATGTGTAATCTGGAATTCTTTGCTATTAACACAATGAACTAGGATAATAAAAAGGAAAAGATTAGCACATACAGGCACAGCAATCAGAGTGGGAAGATTTCTTAAAAAAATATATATATGAGTAACAGCAGCTATCTCAAAGTGATCCGCATTTAATCTGTGGGTCAATTCCAGAGTTGACAGAAGCCAGTGATTTATGCCTTCACAAGCTGAGAGTAAGCAGGGTAGCTGAGCAGATATAAACATTTATTAATGGTGAGTGAGCAAAGCACTCTCTCTCTCCCTTATACACACAGACACACACAAACAGATATCAAGGAGTCATAGATCATTCATGCTTGCAAAATACAGATTTTGGCTACCACTAAAGATGAGAACGAACAAACAAACAAAAATAAAGCAGCTGCTTGCCAATATTCACCTCCATGGCATACCAATCCATTTGGAAACTGCTTCATGGGGTACTACTATTACAGGATAAGGGGGGGAAACCCACAAACTGAAGTCTGCTCACAGCTCTTTCCTAATCATTTGTCCCTGGGTTCTCTTCTGAGTACTTCACTGATTTCTGCAGCTTTTCTCTTTGAGGGTGAGTCATAGAAAGTAGGCAGCTACAGCAGCTCCAGGATGACCCTTCAAAAACCTACATTTAGTGTTTACCTTGAACTTAAAATTAAGGATATTCTCAGACTACAGGATGTTTCTGAAGAGTTGGAAAAGGATGACTTTGATGAACTTGTCCAGATGTTTCAAGAGGGACTAAGGAAAATGAAGCACTAAACACCCAGGGACTTTACAGATACCCTATGTTCATCTACTACAGATAAACCTTGAATGACAGGGTCATTGTGCTGGCATCTAGAAGGCACTCATGAAATGCCATCATTACTACTATTCACATTATTATTTATCACTATGATTACTATTATTAGTAGTAGTATTATCCAGTATCCATGCTACTGCAAGTATCATTCCTGCCTATGAGAATCCTACCCAAGGTGAAATGCTGATTCTTGATTTTGTATGTCTTCAGTGGAAGGGGCCAAAATACCAGTTCATTTCCTTTAAACTCTGATGGCAAAACCAAGACCACTGTCCAAGTTGGAGCACCAGAAATTGCCCCAAGATTAATCATTGTCCCACTTCAGGCAGGAAGAATGTGCCTCCCATTCTTTTTTTTCCCCCTAGGACACTGAATTGGAACCTCTCTTCACCCAAATTTTTTCTTTCTTTGTTTTTCTTTCTTTTTTTATTTAAATACTTTTTATTTTTAAAGTATAGTTGACATAAAATATTATATCAGTTTCAGGTATATGCCCTAGGGACAAGATGGTTTACTGTACTCAGCAAAGCAATCATTTAGAATCAAAGGACAGATAAAGAACTTCAAAGACAAGAAAAATCTGAAGGCGTTCATTACCACCAAACCAGTATTATATGAAATGTTAAAGGGTCTTTTTTAAGAAGAAGAAAGAGGAGGAAGAGGGGGAAGAGGAGGAGTGGAGGGGGAGAATAAGGAAAATATGAACAATAAAATGGCAATAAATACAATTGAATCTAAAAAACAAAACAAATAAGCAGAACTGAAACTGACTGATAGAACATTTTCACGGCTGCCAGATTAGAGGGGGTTGGGGACATGGGTGAAAAAGGTGAAGGGATTAAGAAGTACAGATTGGTTGTTACAAAATAGTCATGGGAATGTAATGTACAGCATAGGGAATATAGTCAATAATATTGCACTAACCATGCATGGTGTCAGATGGATAAGAGATTTATAGGATGGTCACTTATTGAGTTATATAGTGCCTCCTATTCTAAAATGTGGCACCAATGTCCCCAGCCACCTGACAGAGAGAGGTACTGCCAGGGATGGCAGCCAACATAGCAAGAGCTATTCTCACAATTGCAAATGAACGGGCAGAAATCATATCCAAAAGTTGAAAAAGAAGAAATATTCTGTAAAAGAAAGCAAAATCATCACAACCAATAATTAAGAGAACTGGTTCAATATCAAGAAGGTTTCAGGCTCCTTGCCTTGCTGAGTCTGTGATCTGCTTACTTTGGGAGATTGCTAATGAGGGTGGTGCTCTGGGGAGCTTTATGACTTGCAGCACACTATTCATTGGCATTTAGAGCCCCACCTACTTGGTCATGAACAAAGGGCTGCTTAGGGATTTGTGGGAAATGAAAAATCATGACAGTAATTAGAAGCATAAAAATGTGGTGTGCCTTTCCTTCCACGTGGGCAAGTTCTGTGAAAAAACATTGGAAGATGAGTCAGGCAAAGCCACGAATTTGTGAGGAGAATGGAGGAGAAACACAGATAGCTGTATAGGAAGAACATATTACTTCTGTAACCTTTACAGTCCTCCAAAATAAAAAAGCACAGCAACTGTAAAGCCAGGTTCAGTGTTAGCAACTGTTGCTGTTATACATCTATTTCGTATTAATTACTAAAGAGCCAACAGATGGTAATGGCCTTCTACCAATCCAGGGCAGCTTTAAACTGGTGACCTATAATTGCAATTCCCCAGATCACATAAACTCTGTAAGTTAATTACTCTATTTGTATTATATCATTCTGCCCTACTTGATATAAACAAGGATAGGCTTAGATGAAATGGATTAAATATTCCCAAGAAAACTGAAAAAGAAATCTAAAAAAGACAAGGAGAAATGTGAAGTCCAAATGCTGGTGACTCATTTGTATCTTTCTTATTTTATTTGGCATTCTCAAACATTATTTTCAAACTCATCAGCTAGACAGTTTACATACTCACTACTCTCTATTCTCTCGTTTTATAAATAGTAGAACTTAAAAATCATTTGTTTTTAATAACAAAAACTACTAATATTAATAATTCAAATTATAAGCATGGCTTTGAAACAATTCCAATGGAAATTATTTATTTTTATTGCCAAAGATTAAAAATATGGGCAATATTTGCGTCCAGTGTAATCAATTTAGTGCATTTCACTTTGATATTACTTTAATGACATATAAGGGCGACATAATTTGTGAAGCCTGTATTTTTTGCACTCTGTTACTCTCCCCTTGCTCATGATTGGGGCTGTCAGCTTTATCCTTTGTCTTCTATTCGTTTTCCTCTGTATTCACTTCCTTGTGAAATGTACTTGTTCCTACAGTTTTCAATTAAAGGGACATGTATTTATTAAGTCCTTTCTATATGCCAGATACTATCCTAAAGGTTTTACATGTATTTTTAATTTAGTTACCATGACATTAGTTGCATACTGTTATTAGTCCTGTTATGGGTGACGACACTGAGGAACTGAGAGTTTAAATAACTTGCCCAGGACAACGTAGCTAAAACTTGTAAATGGTGAAGCCAAGCTATGCATCCATAGGGTTATGTCAATTTTCTTAACACTTATGCTATATCCAGTCCTATTCACAATATTTCTAGTGTCTTCAATATCTTCAAGTCATCACTGAATGTGAAATTCATTTTCTTTCCCCATAAACTAGATTGTCTTCTTATTTTTTCCAGCTTTTCATCCAAGTCAATTAACACCTAATAACCTAGCATGTGCTACACAATGAGCTTCAACAATGGTTTGGAATAGTTCCTGAGCTTAAGAAGCTAACATTTTAACCAGGAGGAGAGAAACATAAATAAAAAATAAAGCAATGTTATAAATGCTCTTATAGAGGTACATGTACAGTGTAACAGAATGTTGAAATGGAACTAATTTTGCTTCGGTTTTGGTTGAGGCTCCAAGAAAATAGGTGGCAACTCCTCCACATTCCAAAATGAGGTGATGGATTACACATAAGGATCTAGCAAAAGAGGTGGTAAAAGGGCTCAGTTATCACTCACATTGAAGGTACGCAAGCTTGCAGATGATGGGAGTAGGCATCTGGACAACAGAGAGCTGACTTCTTTAGAGAGTATTGGTGAGCTATGAGTCCCATCCATGCCCATGTCAGCAGAGGAGGATCCCTTTTCCAATCCTCAAGCCTGGTGTATGGAACTCCAAGAATCCCACATGGAGGTCATGCTGTATGGGCTTGGACTAGTGCCTGGAGCTTCCTGGAAGGTGGTTGGTTAGGAAGAAGGCTGCATTTAAAAGTAACTACTCTCCTCCCAATGATAGATCCAAGATGATTGTTTACCATAGACTAGGCTTGGGCCTGTGCACACAAGAGACAACCTAGTTTGTCTAAGACCTGCCCCCAAAGCACTTCTTGAGGGAGTAAGGAGCCCTCAGCAGAAAGAGGTTGCAATCATTAGCCAGAGGTCCCAGTGGCTAAGAGTAGAAGCAGATATGAGAGATGCATGGGAGGGTTGCATCCAGGCTTTGTGAGGAGAGGGGAGATTTCCAAAGAGCCTATTTGTAGTTTCAACAGAAAGCCAGCTTTGATCACTTGCCAGGATGAGGGATCAATACTTTTGGCTTACAACAATATCTGCATCTTGTCTCTTCCCTGGAGGGCTCAGAGGCTGAAACTCATGGGGGTACGTGAGAAAAGAGGAGAGTACCACTGTCTCCATTGCCACAGCAGCAGACCTAAGTGGGATTACTACAGTGAACTGGTCATATTTGTTATTAAACCAAGACTATTTAGAAGACTGAAGTGATTGGATGATGTTTTTGGTCTGTCAGCTATCTTAGGACAGGCCTTAGTTTTCGTGCAAAGAAGGCAGAGATGAATTTGAATGGTCACTTGGGAAAAACAACAGACCTCTTTTCTACAGCCAGACCCCACCCCCAAGTCCTGTTTGTTCAATCTAATGGTTACACCAGCACAGAGAGGAGGAAGACATTAACTACAGAAAACTTCACATGGACAAACATTTAAACTGGGCCCTAAAGGATGATGTGGAATTGCCAGGCAGAGAACAAAGAAAGGTGGGAAAGCATGTATAAAGGGGCGGGGAGTGTGAAATTCTGTGCTGTATTTATGACACTGGAGCACAGTGGGTTGGATGAGGATGAAGAGTTAGGTTGGGCCTAGACTGAAAACTGCCTTGAATTCCATGCCAGGGAGTTTGTCTTGTATCTTTTAGGCTTTCACAGGAAGCCATCAAAGGTCTTGAGTACGGGGGAGCATAATGCAATTTCTACTAAGGAATGATGCTGGAGTTTTGTCGGTGGCATCCCTTTGTATGAGCCTTGGCTTTTAACGTCCTGCCAGAGGCCGTCTGCTACCATCAGACGGCTGACTTCTCTTTCTTTAGTGTCTCCCACTCTCACTCTATTTCATCTCCCAGGCAGGTTACTGAAAATGCCTCCTGCCTCCATAAGGGAAATATTTTAATAGTCCTATCTCAAGTTCACTTTAGGTTAGAAGTCAACACTTGAGATGGACTAGTAACTGGAATTGTGAAAACAAAATCAGCTGTGGAAGAGGAGGAGACAGACTAGAGTTTGATCTGAACTTACTAAATTCTAATGTATAAAAATCAGATCAAGAAATATGAGGAAAACAAGAATCTTTTCACTTATACTCAGGAAGTGATGGGGAAGAAAACGAGCAGATAATTAACAAATGGATGGATGATGAGAAGAAACAGGAGAGACAGAAGCATATCAGTTTATATTTACTACTTATAAGAGCAAAATCATGTGGTGACTGAGATCAAGACCAAGTCAATTTCCTGTATTTGTATCCTGGCTCTGCCACTGGTGAGAGGTATATTTTGGACAAGTTACTCAACATTTTTATGTCCATTTTCAACACCTGTAAAATGGCAGGTTAATATAATACCTTCCTTGTAGGTTTATAAGGATCAATTATAGGAAATGGTATATATTGGGTTGCCTAAAAAGTTCGTTTAGTTTTTTCTGTAAAATAAAAAACACATTTTTCATTTTCATCAATAACTTTATTGATTTGCATATTTTGAGTATGTCAGCTATCTCCTACTATTGGCTTCTAGTGGTAGAGGCCAGGGGTGCTGCTAAACATCTTCCAGTGCGTAAGACAGCCTCACAGCAAATAATTATTTGGCCAAAATGTCAATAGTGCCTAGAAGCTTTGCAAACCACTTCTGACATTTTCCATCAGTCACAGCACCTTTTCCATATACTATACTGCACAAACCTTTTCTCCCATTTCAGTTGAGCTTTTACCTTTCTTGAAATAATAAAGCATAATATGCCATAAATGTCGCATATCTTCTTCTATCTTAAATGTTAAAATGGATATACAAAAATTCACCAATTTTGACTTTTTTAAATGTACGCTGATATGCCATCATAAACAATTCAACAAACAACAAGTGTTGAAGAGGATGTGGAGAAAAGAGAACCCTCGTACACTGTGGGAACGCAGACTGGTGCAGCCACTGTGGAAAATAGTATGGAATTTCCTCAGAAAACTAAAAATGGAACTGCCTTTTGACCCAGCATTTCCACTGCTGGGATTATACCCTAAGAATTCTGAAACACCAATTCAAAAGAACCTATGCACCCCAATGTTCATAGCAGTGTTTTTTACTATAGCCAAGTGCTGCAAGCAACCTAAGGGTCCATCAGTAAATGAATGGATCAAAAAACTATGGTACATTTACACAATGGAATACTACATAGAAGAAAGAAAGAAGGAGCTCCTACCCTTCCTGACAGCATGGAAGGAACTGGAGAACATTATGCTAAATGAAATAAGCCAGGTGGTGAAAGACAAATACTATATGATCTCACCTATAAGTGCAACTTAATCAACAAAACAAAAAAGCAAGCAAAATAGAACCAGAGACATCAAAATAAAGAATAAATTGACAGTAACCAGAGGGGAGGGGGTAGGGAATAACAGGGGAAAAAAGAAAAAGTGTTGTCAAGGAATATTTATAAAGGACACATGGAAAAAGCCAAAGAGGTGCAGGGTCGAGGGTGGGAGGTGGGGTTAGGTGGGGCCAGAGGGTGAGTGGTGGGGTGAAAATGGAGACAACTGCACTTGAACAATAATAATAAAAAAATTCAAATACAGAAATATATGCTGATATGACAGTTGTCACAATACAATCTAACAAAATTGTTTCAAATGAAGTTAAGGACAACTAAGCACTACCAGAGTCATCTTACTGAAAAAAACTAAAGGAATTTTCACATAAAGAGGAGAAATATATCTGCTTTTTTGTGGTTATGGTCTCTAGGTTCAGTCCAGTACATGGCAGAGTAGCTCCTCAAAAATACTCGTTAAATGGATGAACAAATGTTTTTGTAACAATGATTTGCTATCCTCAAAAAAAGAAGGTAACATAAAAAGAACATTGCCTATTCCTTCATTAGTAGGTTTAGTAAGAAGAGTTATCTTAATACAAATTGGTTTATTGAGCTGTAGGCATTAGAGGAGAGGAGACGGAACAAAAGAGAAATCAAACCTTAACTGTAGCTCCTGGGAAGAAAAGCCAGTTGCCCGTGTCGACTGGATCAAGACTGTCTTCTAAAATGACTTGCCTATGAGCTGAGTTGATGATCAGGATGTTATCTAAGGCCCAGCAGGCTTCATACACTTCACCTACATGAAGATTTTCCTGCTTCCACTGAAACTGGACGTTCTCCGCCTTGGCGTCTTCAGGAAGGTAGAGGATGTGGATGATTGTGCTGACATTGGAAGGGGCTCTGGAACATACGGTGAGATGGGAATTACAGCCACAGTTAAAGAACTTTAGATCAATTTTGTTTCTTAATTAAGAATTGTAGTTTTATTAACTTAAAAATACTATATACATTACAGATTAAATACAATTCCATGGTCCTTAAATCTTTTATATGCTTACTATTAAGATGCTCAGATTAAGTGATGACAGTTTAAATATTAAATATTTTCAATAAGTTTACTTTCAACACAAAGCAGGCACTAAGCTAGTAAAGGAATAGTTGAAGAGAAAATATCGCACACTCTCATGGTGCTTGTAGACAATCACAGTATATCCAGCACAGTTTTTTTTTATTTGATACTAAGAAGAAAAAAAGGAGAAAAACTATAAAATTATCTTAATTTTGATTCTTACTTTGAAATTTTGGATCTATTAGAGACAATTGTTTCCTATGATTCATAATCAGTCTTTACATAACAGTTATTTCTACTAACATAATACCTTTTTGTTTTGTTTATATGAAATGTGAGATGTGCCATGAGAATTAAGTGTTCTATAATTACTTACAATTTCATGAGGATCAATGTTTTAAAATTTGATATAATTTAACATCATTTTTATATTAAGTGTGTTAGAATCTAGGCCTTTCTGCTATATAATAATGTATTTTTATTAAATATTTTATTGTATCAACATAGAAATCTGTTATAGTAAATATTATTGCTTTAGCCAGGATTAAAAATGGTAGTAAATGCAAACTAGTAGTACTCTTGGCTTACTATAACTCTGTTCTGAAAGGAGTGCAGAAAAGACATTTTTCACTCACTAATGAAGCACATATATATCTGTAGAATTGTCAGTATAGGTTATAGATGGTGTACCTTACCTTTAGGGGTAATCGATTTCCCCTTCTTTTAAAATATTTCATAATGAATATGTCTTTGGCTTCAAGAGAATTTAAAATGATGAAAATAATATATTTTTATGGGAGACTGCTCTGTGTGGCATGGGCCCAGCTCCCACTAGGAGGGACCAGTGGAGAGCAACACAGGACCCACACCCATGGACAGGTTCTCCCATGGGAATCAGCCCTGCATTGTACTTGCTTTTTGCTAAAATCCCTCACTTTGAATTGAGGCAGCAAGGGCTTACTGCAACTTCCTAAAATCCAAGCTAAAACCTTCTAAGGAGAAGTGTAACCAGTTCAACCACTTTCCCCTTTACATTTGCAAATATCCTCCTTTCTTGATGTAATTAGCAACATCCTCCCCTTTGTTATCTGTAAAATGTTATCACCTACAGTGATCCTATGCATAATCAATGAGGACCTGTGCATAGTAAATGAAACCACCCTCAATGTAATATGCCCAGAAAGACAATAAAAGCCTGTCAAGGCAGGTGTTTGTGTGCTCTCCTCTTGAGAGAGTGGCCTTGCCTTCCCTTTTCCTCCAGAGGACTTGGTAGTCCGTATGAATTTGTCTCGTGTCTCAGCCATGACGCCGCAGACACTGCAGGCCGGTGTCCGCTAGTAGTTTGCATGATCTAAACTTGAAGTCTCATTTAATAAAAAAACAAATGAAACCAGCTGAATGTGATCTTCATATGTTGTAATTAAATGTGTGTGTACATTTGCTATTTTTCACATCAAAGTATGCAGTTCTTTCCTAGCAAGAATTTCAACTACTACAATTTATCTAAATTATGATATATAGCTATTAGAGAAAAAATGGAGATATGGGTAAAATTTCCAATATTTATGGTGCCTTGCTAAAGCCATTTATACAAACAAGTATTTAATATCAATGTATTTTCATAATAACTACTAGAAATAGAAAGAATAGCGAAATGTTCTGTTATAAAATTGGCACAGCATATCAGAGCTTGGTTTATACCAGGTATCTGTAAATTTTATGTTATTCTGCTACAGAGGAAGAAAGTCTATTAAAATCCATGAATTGGAATCACTTTCTCAGTTTTTGGTTAGACTACAACTTAGATTTATAAAAATTTATATATTTTAAATACAACTAAAAACTTTGGATAGGATGATTTGGTGTTAAAGACTAAGAACATAATATTTATTGTTCCCCTTACATAAATCATTTTCTCAACATGGAACTATAGTATGAAAAATAACATGTGAAAAAAGAAAACTACAAAACTTATAGAAAATGTTCTACTTGTGTTATACTAACTTAAGAACTAAACCAATCAGAATAACTAACAAAAGTTCAAGGTATCTTTTCCCTTTTAATATCTTACCATACTTGAAATAAAACATTCACCAAGAATTTTGTTTTATGATTTAATCTATGCAGAAGAAGCAAACATAATTTGATTCTTGCTAATTTAACCAAACTTTTTCAACTTGAATGAACTTCTTTAAGCCTCCTCTCTCATTTTCTTATTAAGGTTTTTTTTTAAATAAAGAAAACATAATAAATAATTATGAGTTGCATCATAATTATGATAATAGAGTTTTAGAACTGGCCTTAGGGAAGTTAGAAGGAAAAATGACAGAACTGGGTATTAGATGCCAAATGTCCAGTGGCTACTAACTCGCTAACACCACGGACTAGGAGGAAATTAGGTAGGATCTGATAAAGTCCTAGGCCTGTAAACACGCCATATAGTCACCTAGAGAGATGGGTGATGTAATTTTGTGGAGGACTCCATCATAAAGGTTATTATCCCAAATGTGTTTTTACCAAAAAATAAATAACTTGTTAGAGCTACTACTGAACAGTGGGAAGTTCCAAATGGAAAAATGACAATTTTAACAATACGTCTTCAAATAGGGTATATCATGATATGTGTGCATCCATGCAATTCAACATAACAATTAGAGTACGTTTAACCATGAAGAATAAAGTCAGCGGTAGAATGAAGGCAAACAGGGAAGGAGAAATCCACCTGTGTCAGACTTCATGAAAACACTTTAAATGATAACAAACCTAATTGTCTCAAGCTGAATCCAGTCTGCGGTATTGTTCTTGGCATATGACACGATGATGTTGGGGTCTGAATAACTAAAGCGACACGAACCTGAACCTGTAAATAGCAATACATTTCAAAGTTAAAAAGAAAAACAGTGTAATTACATATTATCCATAAATATTTAGATGATTTTATAACCACTTAGATATTTGTCTAATTGTTTCTTCATTCCTTCTAATTATGCCAAACAGTTCTGATAAATATTATTTGATAAATACTTTTAGAAATCAGAAAGAAGAACAAGGTAAATTGCAGATTTATTTAGAAACACAAACTTCTAAACTAAGTTATAAAATAAGCACTTAATCCATGTGTCCTTTATACATGTTCCTTGATGGCCCTTCCCCTATTTTCCCCCATTACCCCTCCCCCCACCCCTCTGGTTACTGTCAGTTTGTTCTTTATTTCAACGTCTCAGGTTACATTTTGCTTGCTTGTTCAAGAGTGGCAGGCGAGGATGGGTGGGGTGGGGGCATGGTGGGTAAAAATGGAGACAATTGTACTTGAACAACAAAAATAAATAAATAAAATATATAAGCACTTAAGCTCTATGCCAAGAAGTATCTAAATATTATAGACAGGTTGATAGTGTATCATGGTTCTTACAAGTTAATATTAATTATCATATTTTACCATGTATAATGTGCATTTTTTGTCCAAATTTTTGAGGAAAAAATAAGGATGCACATTATACATGGGTAGTATTAATTCCATAGCTATATAAATGTTTTTAATTCTTTTAATTATGCTTATGTGTTAAAAGTGTAACTCTAGAAAGCAATAAAGATATCTGTATGCAAAATAATTCCCTGGAATATGATAATTGATGTTAAAAGACAAGTATCTAAATATAAATAAATAAATAATTGAATTTAAAAATTAAAATGAAAGATTTTTTTCTGGAAAATTTGAGCCAAAAACATGAGTGTGCATTATACATGGCAAAAATACGCATAATAGTGATTGCACTAAATGGTACATAAGTTGTTACATTGAATGAGGAATAAAAACATCCTCTTCTGTGTGTTATTTAAATGATGAGATAGTATGTGAGAAACTAAAATATTGTAAAGAAAATTCAAGTACTAAATGAATGAGTGCTACGGAAGATATGACATATTATTCTATTATAGCCCAACATTAAAGATTTAAAAGAGAAACATTATGACCCATTGTGACTATTTGGTGATTATTTCCCATTACTATTTTCAATATTGGAAATATTAACACCAAAGAAAGTTTTAAAACTCTACTAAAACATTGTTTAAACTCTTTAAAACATTGTTTCTACATTTTTAATGAATTCATATAATAAGACATAGTAGGAGTGTAATTTCAAAGATCTTTGGATACCCAAAACAGTCATGAAACATATGCCGAAAGTCTATTGTCATTGAATACAGTGGCATTTTAAATACTATATTAAAAACAAATGAACCAAAAGAAAAAGACATGGTGCAATTTATGTTTAACCTTCACCCATCTGCTAGAGGTGCCTCGGTTTCAGCAAATGGCATCTGTTGAGTTTTTACATTTGTAGCACTCAACAGTTTCAAGCTTTAATCAGACTCATTTATTTCAGTGGTGTTTAGTACAACAGCAGTTAGTTTGCAATCACCAAAGCTGGCAATGTGCTAAAAGGCCAAACAGAAGTTTTCCTAGATTTATTCTCACAGCCAAAACATAGGTGAAAAAGCATGAAAGGAAAAGTATTCAAAGGAAAGCTGCCCAGCAGCAATCCTGAGCTCAAACAGAAACCCACCTTGTGCCATTTTGATCACTGCTAAATTCTACCGTTCATAAGCAGCTGCTTAAAATAAATATCAAACTGTAGGACTCGAAATGGAAACTGCCAGGATTATGCGGGACAACTTCAACACAAACAAGAATAAGGTCTGGCAGACAATCTGTGTAATTCAAAAGAAAATTAGCCTAAAGAATTCAAATGGCATTTATGTGCTTCCTTTATGCTGCATACACTGTAAGTACTCGAAAGCAAATGTGGTGAATCCCTGAAAAAGGAAAGGATAAAACAAATGATAACCAAAAAATGTTCCTTACAGAATTCAATTCCTTGTAAATGTTTACAAATTGAGAAAAGAGAAAGCTGATAAATATCAAAGTAAAAATGTGTCCAGAGATGACCTTGTTAGGTCATCTCTCCCATCTATTTTCTTATGCTACTATCTCAGGGTTGTGAAATTAAATTGATTATGAACCCACAAAACAAAAAGATACCTGGGAGGTGTCTTAACTTTCCTTAGTCGTTTAGTCATTAAATCTTTCGTATCTAAAATAGTAATACCTTTTGCATCCATCTCCTCCTCATCACTGTCAATGAACTTCATTAGATCTTGCCAGGACTTTGCAGTAGTGATTAGTTGGTCTCCCAGTCTCCAGCCTTGCTTGTCCTTAATCAGCCACACTTGCTAGTACTCTTCCTACCAGTGAACTGAATCTTGTTACCTCCCTGCTTATAATTAATCCTTCAACAGTTACTCAGGATAAAGCTTCGTTCCTCAAGCCAAAGCTGCACTTCCACCCCCAGTGGGACAAAGGTGCACAGTTCCTAGAGATCAAATGCGTACACTGGAAAATAGAACTAGCCCAGGGTTACCTTAAAGGGTTCCCATGTGAAGAGATGGTCAAAAGGACAAAGGGACTCTGACATAGGGATAGGCACCTGGAAGACCCGGGCTGGGGTACAGGGTATAAATGGCTAGTCAGGGGAGAAGCACTGCCCATGCCTAGTGAGCTGAAGTGGGAGGTCCCAGCTGGAAGCAGCACGACTCAACAGACACAGTCAGCTTTGGATATCTGCCTCACTCTTAGGCAACTCCCACCAAACTGCCATTCCAAATGGCACCAGTTCAGTGAATAAATGCTTCCTCATACCCACTCCGATTGCAGCTGTTCTACATAAACTGGGCAAATTTTTTCTTCACATAAACCCTTCTGAATCGCAACCACACTGTCACATAGATCTTGGTATGCAGAATAAGATTGTCCTTGCCTACACTGACAATGGTTACTTGGCTCTGGGATGAGGGGATGTCCGCGTGCCCAGGTGACTAATGCCACACCAACTTCTTGCTCTCAGGTGCTGTGGTGTAGAGCTCTCATATCCCTCAAAGCAACTCTTATGCAGTGAGGGGACAATAGCCAGGTGCCACTTACAACAGCTACCTCTTTCTTTCCCCTCTTAAATCAAGGATCTTTAATTGCTAAAGCTGATATTTAAAATCAGAAAGGAAGAGAAGCCCAAATGTCAAATGCAAAATACCCATCATTTTTGCAGATCCATTTTCTCCCCTTCATGTAATCCTGCACTCTAAAGTAGCAATTTTGCAAAGATTTAAAGAATTGCCAAAGGAGAAAAGATAATTTAGAATCATGGGTATACAAGCATGGTCTGAGAGCCATTGATAGACTTAAACTGATCTAAAAATTTGAACACTCTCTTTAGTTCTTACATACATGTGAGGATTTTCATATTTACCCCTACCAAGAGTATAAGTAATTTACAAAGTGATTAAGTGTTCCTAAAGTTTGGCACCCATAAATAAAATAAGTGAAATTCTAAAACTTACTGAGGACCCCAATCCAACAGACTATAAAATATATATGGCTCTCATATGTAGCGCTCCACATACAAAGGTTACTGAAATACCCACAGTTTGGGGGAGGACATGATATTTTGTGTTAAAGGTTCCTCCTCAGCACTGTTTCCAGTTGGTCTTTGTTGTCAAATCTTGATTTTATATTGATGAGTAAATTAATAAATGATAAAGATAAACATATAGTTATTTACAGTAACTGTCATTTACATTATTATTGGTTATTTAGTCAACCCCATAGTATATAATGTGGACATTTTTATATAATACAAGAATATTTGTAACATAAATGCATTATAATGTAAATACAAATCATCTTTACTCCTACGCTAAGGCAGATATCTACAAAATGCCCTGAAACTGTCCTGAAACAAATTGTTGTAGTGCTTTTCTCTTCTCTTATCTACACTGCCTCCATTGGGGACCTTACTCAATTTCAAAACTTTAAATAACATCTATAACATATAATACCCAGGATTATATCTCCCATGAGATTTACACTTGTAATATCCAACCATTACTTGCCATCTCTAATAAACATGTTGAAGTCACTAAGTCAAAATGACAAGTATTAGGAGATTCAAGATGGCAGCAGAATAGGTGGATGTTACATTCCCCTCCTCACAGGACCAAATTGGAAGTACAACCACAACATAAAATAACTGACCTGATGTTCAAAGCAGCACAATTTATAATTTCCAGCCAAGTGCTGGAGGCAATCTAAGTAAATGAGTGGATCAAAAAACCGTGGTATGATGGAATACTACACAGCAGAAAGAAAGAAGGATCTCCTACCCTTCACAACAGCATGAATGGAACTGGAGAACATTATGCTAAGTGAAATAAGCCAGGTGGTGAAAGACAAATACCATATGATCTCACCTATAAGTGGAACCTAATCAACAAAACAAAAAAGCAAGCAAAATAGAACCAGAGACATTGAAATAAAGAACAAACTGACAGTAACCAGAGGGGAGGAGGGGTGGGGATAATGGGGAAAGAAGGGGAAGGGTTGTCAAGGAACATGTATAAAGGACTTATGGACAAAGCTAAAGGGCGGTCGGATCTAGGGTGGGAGGTTGGGGTGGGTGGAGCAGGGGAAAGTGGTGGTGAGAAAATGGAGACAACTGTACTTGAACAACAACAATTAAAAAAAAAATCAACCTGAATAACCAACTGAAAACTGACTGATCAGAAGTCTTACAACCAAGGATTTACAGAAGTCACATTCAGACTGGTAGGAAGGGCAGAGACATGAAAAGAGCTAGTGCTACTCCCACAACAGGCTGGCAGCTGAGATCCTCAGGTATCTGTGTAAATATCACCTCTTCAAAGAAGCCTTCCCTGTGCACTCAATCTAAAGAAGTCTATCCTGCCCTGGGTGGTGTAGCTCAGTGGATTGAGCGTGGGCTGGGAACCAGACGGTCCCGGATCGATTCCCCGTCAGGGCACATGCCTGGGTTGCGAGCCGGTCCCCGGTGAGGGCCATGTAAGAGGCAACCATACATTGCTGTTTCTCTCCCTCTCTGTCTCTCTCCCTTCCCCTCTCTCTAAAACAAATAAATAAAATCTTTAAAAAAATAAAATAAAATAAAAAAGTCTATCCAAAATCCCCAATCATCTTCCATTATATCACTAATTTTTATGTTATTCATAGTACTTAGCATTTAAATTTATCTTACTTACTTGTGTACTTGCCTATTGTCCATCTCCTGTTAGGATACAAGCTCCATCAGAATAGAAACTATAATGTTTTGTTCACTAATTATATCTCGAGTACCCAGAACTGTGCTTGGTACACAGCAGAAACTCACTAAACTCTGGACAGATTATAAATAAATTTGCTGCAGTTTGTTTATTTTAAATTCTCCATTTCTTTGTTTTTACTGAATTATGTTTCTACTAAAAGGGGAACTATAATAGCAGATAGAACTTAAGAACTTTGACTTGCCTAAGGAGTCAAGGTGACATAAAACTCTGACAGCCAAGCTTTAGAATATGTGAACTGCATGTATCCTTACCACACATTAACTTTGGTACCATTGTATAGTCAACAGGGCAATAATTCCTCCAAGTTAACTAAATATGCCTTAGATAGTTACATAATCCAGTCTTCCTTTGGAATAAAAATATCAGAGACAAATTACATGAGTAATTCTGGTACATTTTTATCAATCTGATAATGTAATATGAGGAATAAAGATATCCAGATGAATTATTTTACTTAGTAGTAAGTCTTATTAGAATGGCCCAGCATAATCGAAAATAAGCAATCTGCAAAGTAATTCAAAGTAGTCATAAGCCACACAGAGTATTATCCCCAAGGCACAAGTTCTGACCTCTCCATCAGGAATCATTTTCTACTGCATTAAAAAGTTTCTCAAATGTACTATCTTCTTGATCCTAAGACATTATCTTGTCTCTTTAAGTTGACTTATTTTATTTGTTTAAATACTTTATTAGATTAACACACTGCTCTTATGGGAAAAACCCCACTCGTAAATTTAGAAAGAAGCCTAATAAAATTGTAACATTAGAAAAATGTGACCCTAAATTGTAATATTATGGATTAATGAAAAGATCATGGATGGCGGGTGCATCTTATAATGTATCATATATCCTCAAACAGATCTTATTTCATTTTTATCATATTAGGGAACTCTTCATAATAATAAATTCAAGGCTTGTTAGCATTACTGATAATTCTATATAAAATGTTTCCTTCACTTTTTAGGGTGAAACTTCCTCTGATGTAAGTAAGCTATCTCCCAGAGAGAAAGTATGTGAGGAGTTAGGAGAGTAAACAGTGGAGGCAGGCTGCCAGGGTTGCAATCTGGGCTTTGACACTTCTTAGCTGTGTGACCCTGGGCAAGTCACTTACCTTTTCTGTGCCCAATTTACACGTTTGTAAAAAGTGAATAATAACAGCAATCTCTTTATAGAACTGTTGTAAAGATTGACAAGTTAATACATGAAAAATGCCTAGAAAATTTTTTAGCCCATATTATTTAATAGATTTTAGCTATGATTCAATATTTTTTGTTTCACTTCATAAATTCATTTACCCTACAAAAAGAAGCAAATTTATAACTGTACTTATTTATGGGCTAAATATTAAATTTAATTACTGCTTATCAAAGAACTATAGCACATTTTTTCCTATAGTTTCTTTTACTGTGGGCCATTTCCAGATTCTTTAATGCAAATGCTGTAAGTTCAACATCAAAATGAAAACTGAAACCTGAATGAGTTATCTGTTGCTTAACAACACTGGTAACTGCGTTAGTGGGGAAGAGAAGGGTTTCCTTGGCAAGAAAAAGGAGGCGTTCTGAAAGTAGGATAACAAGACAAATCAGTGCAGAGATACATTTCATAAGGTCCATACAATTGCTAAAGTGGAGCTGAAAATTTGATTTTTGCACTTCCTAGCATCCAAAGAAAACAGAAAATCTGATCAGTTATACTTTTAATAGCACCCATAAAGAAAAAAAAATTCCAGTAACTCAAGGGAACAATTATGGTTGCTATGAATAGGTCTATGTACATGCCCACTTTACAAGTAAGGAAAGAAACAGTGGCAACAAGAAGTTAAGAAATTTACTCAGGGCCAAATGGGATTTAGAACTGGACAGACCAGAGAGAAGTCATGCTTTTGAGCACTTCATTATACTGCTTCTGGGGCACAAAGCACATTTATTTTTTTCTAAATAGTGTTACATTTTCACATGGTCAGAATATGTTGGGACAGGGCTCTGTGCTATTACTTCTACTCAGGCTCATGATTTGTAATAGCTGTAATAGCCCTGTTTTAGTAAAGAAAAACCTAAAGGACCGAATCACCTTCTCTGCAGGTTCCCTGCTCACTCTTCTCCTTTGCTTGCCTCAGCAGCCAGCCACCCAAACCTGTGGACCCTCCTCCTGCATATTCGTTAAATCTATACTTTTCCTTTACAGTCACCACCACCTCCTTAGACCATGTGTCATCCAGATCAATGTGATAATCCCTAACAGGACCCTCAGAACAAACACAAAATGTTAACCTTCTAAAAACTTTCTTTGTCATTTGCTTAACAAATCTATAGAATGGTATTTTAAAAGAGATTTAAAAAATTAGTTGCATTCCAAAAAAAGCAATATTCTATTTCCCAGCTCGGACAATTGTAATTGTGTGAAAAGTTTTAACCTGATGTAGTATTGCAATCAGGGTTAAATTTAAGATACCAATGGAGTCCACATTTGTATTTTAAATAACAAATTCTATGAGAGTTTATCAATCTGTTTCTGAAACAATCATTTTACTATAGAGAAACAATAATATTTAAAAGTATAACACAATACCTGTTACTTTTTATTTGAAAATAAAGGAATAAAAAGAACGAAAAAGCTTATTTCTACCTGGTTGCTTTCTTTTCCTATAAGAGTCTGATCACTATAATTCTAATAAATATGTTATTGTAACATTGGTCGGACCTGTGAACTACTCTATTGAATTTAAAATTACAATTGGAATTGGTATAAACTTTTATCCCTGGTTATATTTAAAGAGTACTATCTCTAGTATGATTTAGGAAAAAAACAGATAAATAACTTTTTACTTTTGTTATAGGGAGTTAAGCCAAGATGACTGATGTATCAATCAACCAATTAATCAATGAGACAACCAATTACTAAAAATATTACTTATGTCAGCAGTACATATGAACTTGAAAGCCTAGTTGCTTTCTTGTGATTCAGTCCCACTTCTCTTTGGCTTATCATCCACGAAAAACTAGGAAATGCATACCCTTTGAATAGTTTTTCCCATTTAAGAAGTAAAACATCATTTGGTATTGACATTTACATACAGCTCCTGTGGTGAAACAATGTTGGTCCAGTCCGCATGGTTCTGTTAGCTGTATCTTCTGCCAAGAACTCTCTTACACAGTTCAGGCCTCTGCTCAATGGCTACATCTTCAGAGGCCTTCCCCTGACTACCTTCAATACAATGCTACCCTCACTTGCTGACTCCTGACTTATTTTCATTTCATTTGTTACTTTCTGACATATTCGTTTGTTTGGTGGTTGACTCCTCCCATCAGAATGTTAGCTCCACCAGGGCAAAGATTTATTTCACAAATCTTGTCTCCCGAGTGCCTTGAGCGCTGCTTCGCATAGAAGGGGAGCTCATAGGTGCTGAATGAATGAATAAAATACATCTAGAAGAGACTTAAAGTCTAGGAAGTGGGTCTTTTGGAAATACAATAATACCGTTGTTGTTACTATCTCTTTTGTACACTGCTTTTCAGCAGGATAAGGAGATGGTGTGACCCAGAGCTTCTGTCCACCAGCATGGAGATGCGCACTCTTATAGAAAAATCCAGAGGATAGCACATTCCATCTCTCATGCTGAATATTGTTTGAGTAACAACATTACATGGCTCAGCTGATGCTGTATTTCTGTCCCTCTATTTAGTATCTTTCCCTGGCAACAGAACAAGCAATTAAGTATAAATTCAATAACAACTGTTGAATAAAGGTATGGCACTTTGATATTTCTTACAGGAGCTGCCCTAACAGACAACATCATAACCATGTTTTCAAATAAAATGTATTCCTGGTGAACTCATAGTACATTCTTGTCACCCAAGTTCTAGGACTTAAGACCACAGTGGGAAGACATTTAAGAGATAATGAAGATGAAAACTCTCACTTTACAAATGAGTTTCCAGAGGTTAAGACAGGTTCCGCCACTTAGCCAAGATTATGAGGCAAGGAAAATTGGCAGAGAAAGAACTATAGGGCTTGACTCCCAATCCAGTGCTCTTTTCCCTTCCCTGTTTATACTAAGAACAAAAGTTTGTAAAAACAAACAAACAAACAAAAAACAACAAAGAATCAGAATGACATAGAAACATTCTGAATGTAAAAAAAATACATGATGGAAAAATATACACATTGAAAAAGGTATCATTTTCCATTAATGACTATTATTTATTGGGAATCAGAACACTAGCTGCAGCAGTATATCAAAATCTCTGTGATCCCTACATATGACTACTAAGATAGGCAAAAGCAATAGAGTATTAATAAAGGGAAGGTGATAGAAGTGATTGGTATTTGGAAGGGAAAAATGAAGGAACTTGTAGGAGGATACGAAAGAAGTTTGGAAATGACAATAAGTTTATCAAATGTAAACACATGCATCAGTATAACATATATAAATGTAATGTTCAATTCTAACATGTTATTGTAGACAGTAGACAGTGTAGACAGAAGCAAATTAACCATAAAGCTGATGAAACATAAGCTTCAGGGCCTCTCCCTTGGATGAGCACCTTCCAAAGCTCTGGGAGGATCTCTAGTAGTGTGTTTATGGACCATGTTTATGTAACATTTGCAACTGGTTAAAACCACTGTCTCCTTTCTGACTACTCCCTCACCTTGTTGCCCTCATGTTAGGTGATGTTGGACTGGCCATGCTGCTTTTGAGATCCAGCCAAGGGGAAGTTGAGCTGGAAATACATTATTTCTGGTTAGTGCGTTATACAGGTCACTTTTATTTTATAGTGTAGTATTCTTAGTGTAAAAAGTGCTTCCAGGAACACTTATACCTGCCACTGTGCTGATGTACCTGGCATCATGACTCAAGGACAATGATGACAAACTGTTTAATGAGTGATGTCAATTCAAAGAGTAGTTAAGATTCGTCACTGCACAAGAAGTTAAAATAAACTGAAATCTTACAGTTCATTTCTGAAAGAAATAGAGATTTTTCAACTTGATGATGATCCTAAGCATTTACATGACACTATCAATAAGGATTTGTGAATGTAATTTGTTAATTTAAAAAACCAAAACTCTGACCCAGCAAGCTAGAAGCAAAATTATCTTTCTACTCTTTTTATAGAAAATATTATAACATTGTCATATGAAGAGGTGATTTAAGAATATGCAGCCAAAAGTTGTAAAGAAAATTTATTATAAAGCATTTTGGTTTAGTTAATTAAGATGTTATATTATATTTCTGGATTTTGAGATGTTTGTGGTATTGTCAGCTTTTAAAAATCTGTAATTTGCTGTGATTTATTTTCTCACTCTAAATATTCAAATTTTTACCTAATTTTGAATATGTATTTTTTCCTTAAAGAGATCATAGCTGTTAGCCAAATTGTATGAGCTTCAAATATGGACCCACAAAACCTGGAGCCGCACTTGTTCAAAGCATATACTGTGTGTGTATTCTTGCATTTCACAGATGTCCCCCATTTTCAATCCCCTTGCCCCCTTCACCCAGCCCCCACCCTCTGGCCTTCACCACATTGTTGTCTGTGTCCACGGGCTATGCTTGTATGCATATATGTCCTTTGGCTAATGTCTTCAAGTCTCCTCCTACCTCCTCCCCTCTGGGTACTGCCAGTCTGTTCCATATAGCCATGCCTCTGGTTTTATTTTGTTCATCAGTTTATTTTGTTCATTAGAGTCTACATATGAGATCATAGGGTATTTGTCTTTTTCTGACCAGATTATTCTACTTAGCATAATGTTCTCTAGGTCCATCCATGCTGTCTCAAAGGGTAAGAGTTCCTCCTTTTTTTTTTTAAATCCTCACCTGAGCACAGGGACAATGATTAGAGAGAGAGGAAGGGAGGGAGAGAGAGGGAGAGAAACATCAATGTAAGAGAAACATCTATCAGTTGCCTGTCACACGTATGTGCCCTGACCAGGAATGGAGCCCTCAACCTTTTGGTTAATGATGATGCTCCAACCAACTGAGCCACACTGGCCAGGGCAAGTTCCTTCTTTCTTCTTTTTTTACAGTCACATAGTATTCCATTGTATAAATGTACCACATCTTTTTTAACCACTCATCTACTAAGGGTAACTTGGGCTGCTTCTAGATATTGGCTATTGTAACTATTGTTGCTATGAACACAGGGGTGCATATATTCTTTCTGCATGGTGTTTTGGGATTCTTAGGATGTATTCTCCAAAATGGGACCACTGGGTCAAAGGGCATGACTTAAATCACAGGTCCTGAAACATGGAGTTCAGAATACATAGTCATTTTCCAATTTGCTTAGCATGGTACATTTAAGTGATTAAGTGATTTAAATGTATTTTAATGCAGGACAACATAAAAAAGAGAATAAAAAGTTACAATTTCCTTCTTTATTACTTAAGGCAGATTTGGCTCAATTAAAATATTCTTAAAAGGAAATGATCACATTACAACTGAATTAACATTGATGAAATGACTTTTAAGTAATTGTTTGCCTACCCTAGAAACATGCTACTCATTTTTGGACTACATTGGAGATGAGCCGGAATGAAAACTACATTGACCCTCATGAACCTCAGGGACTCAACAAAAGTCAGAGACAACCTGTAATTTCTGAGACTTGCTATCTGGGGTACTTCTGTGCAGTGCTGGTTGGGAGAATCTTAAAGGGCTATTATAATTTATAATGCCAAAATATACAAGCACATGAACAAGCAGCGATTATGTGCAAGTCAATGAAGCCAGTAATAAGCACATTGAAAACCTGTTCATTGTGCAATAGCCTATTACCATAATATACATGTATGGAGATTACAAGTACCTGCTAGAGAGCAGTTTCTAAAAACTAACAAATAAACTTCTTCCTTTATCTCCATCCCTCTTGGGAAGTTGCTATAAAAACTAAGAACTTAAAGAATAGCTTGATTTGGTGTAATATCAAGGCTATTTAAAAAACAGAAATAGTACTAATTTTTTCTATTAAGACTTCCTTCCTTCCCCAGAACAATGGCCAAACAGATTCATAATCCTTTAAGTAAAATAAATGACAGGATCAAAATTATTGAATTAATTTACAAATTTCAGAAAGGTAATATGGCACAGATACCATATATTATGCAACAATACTCTATAATTATATATAATATTTCTGCAATGAAATGCATAAAGATTCATATAAGTAGTACAAATAAAGATTATAAATAGCCTTAAATCATTTCAAGTCATTTCTTTCATCCAAATTAATTTAGTTCATGTAAGGCTTTGCCATCATATAAATTTAAAAAAAAAAGGTTTGTTGTTTTCTAAGTTTTTTTGTAATATGGAATTATAGATTAGGTATTGTGAGCCTGTATCTCCAGTAGTCCATTCTGTTTCTTTTTACTTTCACAGTAGAAGGATAAATCATATGGTTTTAGTCTCCCAAGGCTTGGGTAGTTTTATTTTTATTTGGTTATGCCCTTCTCCACCAAGCCCAGGACTTTTCAAAGTAAATCGGAACAGAAACAATAGAAGGAGCTACTGTCCTCTTGGGGGTGCGGCAGTGGTTGCCGGTAGAAGCCTCTTTCCTTAAAGAACAACAAAACAAGCTGCCTGCTTGAAAAACAAGCTGCCTTTTTAAAAGTTCCACAGGGCCACAGAAGGAGGAGAGAACAGGTCGTGCAGAATTTATAGATGGGGAAAAGTACTGCCTGAAATCATGCCTCTAGATTGCGGAGCAAGGCCATAAATACTGAAGGCTCAAGGAGTGTCTGGACAGACCCCTGCTGAGGATTCTGGCAGTTCAAGGGCTGCTGCTACCATTACTCAAAAGTCAGACCTCAGGGACAAGCCGGGTTCCAGGAGCTGTGTGGAAACAACAGTATTTGATATAGAAAAAATCATCAAGTTATGAAATGCATGTAATCTGGCTACCTGCTATGACTCCCTGCTATGACTGGTGCAAATTTTAGCAGGATAAACACATCCTTTTATCTTTTCAAGGCAGATAAATGGAGAACAGGATCATTAACTTAAGACTGTAGTGAATGGAAAGAACACCGAATGGGTTAACTTTTAGAGATGCTTCTAAAAATTTAGACAGTTTCACTCCCTGGGGATATTAGCTTAGTGCACTCAAGAAAGAGACTTGTCTCATTCTAAATTGTGAAAGAGATGATGAGCAACACGAAGATATTGATAAAATAAGCAGTTCTGGCAATTATTTATCCTTTTTTTAAAAAAGTGGTTTTGGAGGACAGTACTATTCAGTAAGGAGAAAATAACTTCATTGAACCCAAAAGCATCAAGAAACACAATGTTTATTTGCAATTTGCAATTCTTTTTCTTCTAAATAATTCTGCCACAGCAAGTCATGGATTATCATTATACAGACTATCAATGTTTTTCTAGTTTTACAAATTTCTGTTCAAATATTTCATTGGAAGCAGCTGTACATGTTTACTTTCCAGTAACAACAATGATGTAGAACAATGATTATATTATACTTAAGAGTTTTATTTCCTTTTTTACTGAGTTTGCCAGAAAAATCCTAAGGGCATTAACCCACGGCATCAAAGTAATCTACTCTAACAAAAACAACATTTTGATTACATGGCAAGTAGAGAAGTACCACCTGATGAGCAATACCTAAGTTTAAACTGTATAATGCTGAATTTACAGGAAAACTGGTTTAGTGTGTTTCTTGGTTTTCATGTTTATTTTATTTCTCTCCTAGTTCAAAACCTAAACTTCGTAAGATTTTATGTATCCATACATAATGTTTTATAATGCGGCATATCTATATAAATTTGTTCCATTAGTTTGTAAATTTAGAAAATGTAATCAAGCATGTATTCTTTTTTTATTGTTGTTCAAGTATAGTTGCTTCCTAATAGTGAACTAGCTTCTTGCCTGATACACTTTGAAGCAAATTGTTTTTGTTACTTATTACTCTCTTGTACATCAGTTATCTCTGGAGTAATTTGGAGTGTAAGGTTCAAGGAAAATGGAGAAAAAATCTACCTAGGAAGATGGGAATTTGGCCCCATGTGGGCTCTTTACCAATTCTCAGAGCATGGCTGAAATAAATGCATGAGGAATTGCCGAACAGGGAATGCTGCTCTGGGCTGAACCCAGTCTCCCCCAACCCTTTGTAGGCATTCTCTTAGTTGTTATCCCCATGTCTGATCATGCCTACATATCCTGTCATGAGCTGCTTCAGGGTTCAAGTCACCTGGCCTGCGCCTGCACAGAGACAGCTGCTCATACCTTGTTGAAGTTCAGGAGCTGTAGCCAAAAGGGCAGCAGTCTGATTCATGCATAAAAGGTAGGGAAGGAATAAATGGTTACTATATCAGATGATGCTTTTGTGACAGCCTGGGCAGAAAACATCCTGGGGTTTCTGAGTCCCAAATGACCGGGATGGGAATTGTGACTGAAAGGAGCCCACAGATATAAGTTTAATTAAGAACAGTTCCATTCTCCACAAGAGGAAATCCTCAAATTGCTTTTGGATCTGTCAAGGGCACATAAATACAATTTTGGTAAAATATGATGACCAAAATTGAGATGGATCAATATTTTTATCAATGAAAATTGTTGGCTTAGGGATATCAACATGTCCAATATCTTTGTCCTAAGAGATCAACTAATCAATTATTTGAATATGGAAATCCAGAGTTTATGTCTATAGCTCTGTTTTGCCCACCATAAAACACACTTGGGAGAATTTGGCATATTTGTAACTGAAGAAACAGATTTCAAAGACAGTGTTGTAAGAAGAACCACTATATGGTAGTAAAATTTCCATGTTAAGCATTTACTAAAAGCTGATAAATAAGAATTAAGAGGTCAAACAAAAGAGAACAGTAAAAGTCCTCAAAAATATTCTATACTTACACTAAAAACATACTTCCTTTAAATTTGAAGGATCTTTTTCATAGAATTATTGAAAGAGCTGGGTTTTATAAGCCATAGCTTTTCATTTTTTGTTTTGTACTTGTGTATTTTAAAAACGAGGCTACTTGTAATCATTTCTGTTTTGACTTACTTTATTAGTAAATATGCTATTGGATTTGCAAAGCTTCTGAAAAAATGTGACAGTATATGATTTATTGTACTTAATATTTTGTCCCTTTAGTCACTTCCTTGGCTGAAATTCCCAAACCTCATTAGGTGACACCTTCCAGTTCACGGCAGATGGACAATGACCACAGGATGTAAAGTGAACAGCTGTCCTCCTCCCCTTTTGTACCTTTCTCCCGTTCAGTCCTATCCCTATTCTCTCACTTTCAAAATATTTGTATTCCTTCCTTTTCATTGCCACTCCTATCATAAGAAAGAAAGGGAACAATTTCTTTCAATTTATGCAATGCCATGCATTTCCAGCCACTTTCAGGTGACCAAACTTTGCAAGTCTCCTTCCAAGCCACGGCATAGAACTTTCATTAGAGACTAAGATGGGAAAAACACAAGGGAAAAATTGCAAAATGTGCAGGCTTTGCCAGGTGTCCTGCCAAGCAGCCCTCTTTTACCCAGGACCAA
The DNA here is from genome assembly GCA_004026765.1 of Micronycteris hirsuta. Lineage (NCBI taxonomy): Eukaryota > Metazoa > Chordata > Mammalia > Chiroptera > Phyllostomidae > Micronycteris > Micronycteris hirsuta. Next base: position 65,827 of record PVJI01003844.1, on the reverse strand, counting down.
GACCAAGACCATATAACCCAATCTCAGTGTTCATGCTTGACCAATTTTCTAGAAGGACCAATTCCCAACTTAGGCAGCAGGTGTTAAGTACTGCCCCTCCCCATCCCCTGAAATTTGGAAACTTAGCATTACTACTGTTATTGCTGTTCTGGCTCTGACCTTGGTCTCAAGGCCTGGAGTGGCCCCTGCCTTGTCTCCCTACAGAGTGCCATCTGCCTAATCTTTGCTGTGAAGCTGACCCTGTGGGGTGGTACTGTACCTGCTCTTGTCAGTCATGATGAAGTCCCACCATTGGAACTCCTTTATTCCTGGATATTCCAACGGGCTGTGCTCTCACTCTCTGTTATCTGCACCCTTAATTCACCTTCCTTGTTTTTTTTTTTTTTTTCACATGTGAACTTTTTTCTGACCTATTTGATAATAAACTTCTTGAAGATCGGGCAGTATCTTAGGTTTTGCTTTTCCCCACAGTGGATGCAGGGAAATCATGATATATATGGCATATCCTTTTTTAAGTTTTATTTATTATTATCACATTTTCTTGTATTTTTATCCATTAACATTTACCCTCCCATACCCTCCCCACCTCCACATACACCCATCCCTGCAATCACCACACTGTTGTTTCTGTCCATCAGTTACTTCTCTTTCTTGCTCCATCTCCTCACTCCTCCCAACCCCCTCAGAGCTGTCAGCGTGCTCTCTATCTATGAGTCTGACTCTATTTTGCTTAGTTCAATTTGTTCATCAGATTCCACATATGAGTGAAATCATATGGTATTTGTCTTTCTCTGACTGGCTTGTTTCATTTAGCATAATGTTCTCCAGGTTCATCCATGGACACTTGGGCTGCTTCCAAATCTTGGCTATTGAAAATAACACTGCAGTGAATGTAAAGGTGCATATATTCTTTTGAATTAGCGTTTCAGGTTTCTTTGGATATATTCCCAGAAGTGGGAAAGCTGGGTCATAGAGCAGTTTCATTTTTAATTTTTTGAGTGAACTCCATACTGCTTTCCACAGTGGCTGCACCAGTCTGCATTCCCATCAACAGTGCAGAAAGGGAACCATTCTCCACATCCTCACCAACATTTGTTGTTTATTGATTAATTGATCATAGTCATTCAAAGGTGTGAGGTGATATCTCATTGTGGCTTTAATTTGCATTTCTCTGATGATTAGTGACATTGAGCATCTTTTCATATGCCGATTTGCCATCTGTGTGCCCTCTTTGGAGAAGTCTTATACAGGTCCTTTGCCCATTTTTAATTGGATTAAAGTATGTTTTTTAAATATATTTTATTGATTATGCTATTACAGTTGTCCCATTTTTTTTTTGCCCCTTTATTTCCCTCTGCCATGCACCCCTCCTCCCACCCACATTTCCCCACCCTCCTTAGTTCATGTTCATGGGTTGTTCATATAAGCTCTTTGGCTTCTACATTTCTTATACTATTCTTAACCTCCCCCTGTCTATTTTGTACTTAAAATTTATGCTACTTATTCCCTGTACCTTTTCTTTCACTCCCTCCCCTGCCTCTCCCCACTGATAACCTCCATGTGATCTCCATTTCTGTGATTCTGCTCCTGTTCTAGTTGTTTGCTTAGTTTGATTTTGTTTTTGTTTTTTTAGGTTTGGTTGTTGACAGTTGCGAGTTTGCTGTCATTTTAATGTTCATAGTTTTTTTTTGTTTTTTGTTTTTAATGTTCATAGTTTTGATCTTCTTCTTTCTCTTAAATAAGTCCCTTTAACATTTCATACAATAAGGGCTTGGTGATGATGAACTCCTTTAACTTGACCTTATCTGGAAGCACTTTATTTGCCCTTCCATTCTAAATGATAGCTTTGCTGGACTGCCTTTCATAACTTTGAATACCTTTTTCCAGCCCCTTCTTGCCTGCAAGGTTTCTTTTGAGAAATCAGCTGTTAGTTTTATGGGAACTCCTTTGTAGGTAACTGTCTCCTTTTTTCTTGCTGCTTTGAAGATTCTCTCCTTATCTTTACTCTTGGGTGATGCAATTATAATGTGCCTTGGTGTGTGCTTCCTTGGGCCTAACTTCTTTGGGACTCTCTGAGCTCCCTGGACTTTCTGGAAGTCTATTTCCTTTTCCAGATTGGGGAAGTTTTCCTTAATTATTTTTTCAAATAAGTTTTCAATTTCTTGCTTTTTGTCTTGTCCTTTGGCATCCCTATGATTGGGATGTTGGAACATTTAAAGTTGTCCCAGAGGTTCCGAAGCCTCTCCCCATTTTTTTGAATTCTTGTTTCTTCATTCTGTTCTGGTTGAATGTTTATTTTTTCCTTCTGGTCTAAATCGTTACTTTGAGTCCTGGTTTCCTTCCCTTCAGTGTTGGTTCCCTGTGTATTTTGCTTTATTTCAGTTTGCATAGCCTTCACTTTTTCCTCTATTTTGTAGCCATACTCAACCATTTCTGTGAGCATCTTGATTACCAGTGTTTTGAACTGTGCATCTGATAGGTTGGCTATCTCTTCATTGCTTAGTTGTATTCTTTCTGGAGCTTTGATCTGTTCTTTCATTTGGGCTTTTTTTTGGGGGGGGGAGGTCTGGGTGTGCCTGTTATGTGTAAGAGGAAGAGCCTTAGTATTCACCAGGGCAGGGCAATCCATATGGCTGCCTTGTGGAGTTGTATGTGGAGGAGGGGGCCAAGTTGGAACAATGCCAATTCCTGGGCTCTGGGCCAACTTTCAGTCACTAACTCCACCACCCACAAGCAAATTGGGCCTTTCTGGTGCTGAGTCCCTGGTGGGCAGGTTGTGTATGTTCTGGGACTCTGTGGGTCTCTCCAATGAATGCTCCTGTGAGGCTGGGAGTTTCTCCCACTACTGAAACCCCCACAGGCTTTTTCAGTCAGAGATTTTGAGACTTTATTTCCCAGTGCTGGAACCCTAGTTTGCTTGGTCTGTCTTGCTCCCCAGTTGTTCTTCCCCGTTTATCTGCACGCAAATGTGGGACTGCCCGCTCCACCAGCCACTGCCTTTTCCAGTCTGCCAGCTGCTGCCTTGCCGCACAGCCCCTCACTGCATACCCCCTCACTACACACCCTCTCTCCAGGCAAGATAGACCGGTCTCCTGTCTCCTCCCCTCCTACTGGTCTGGATGAATGTTTCTTAAAGTCCTTGGTTGTCAGACTTCCAAACAGTTTGATTTTCTGGCAGTTATGGTCATTTTTTGTTTTTAAATTTGTTGTTGTCCTTCTTTTGGTTGTGTGAAGAGGTACAGTGTATCCATCTATGCCTCCATCTTGGCTGGAAGTTGGATTGTTTGTGTTTTTTGGTATCGAGTTGTATAAGTTCTTTGTAAGTTTTGGATATTAATTAACCTCTTATTAGGTGTATTGTCAAATATGTTCTCTTATTCAGTGGTTTGTGTATAATTTTCTTTTTTTGGTGTCTTTATTTTGTTTTGGAAATAGGATAATGCTGGTCTTGTAAAATGAATCGGGAGTCTTCCCTCCTTTTGAAATTTTTGGAATAGTTTGAGAAGAAGAGATGGCAGTTCTTCTTTGAAAGTCTGGTAAAATTTTCCTCTTAAGCCATCTGGTTCAGGACTTTCGTTTGTTGTAAGTTTTTTGAGTACTGCTTCAATTTCACTAGTTGAAATCTGTCTATTCAGATTCTCTAATTCTTCCTGTTTAGTTTTGGAAGATCATGTTTCTAGGAATTTATCTTTTTTGTCTAGGTTGTGCAATTTGTTGGCATACAGTTGTTTGTAATATTTTCTCACAATCATTTGTATTTCTTTGGTGTTACCATATTTTTTGGACTATGAGACACACCAGACTATAAGATGCACCTAGGTTTTAGAGGAGGAAAATAGGAAAAAATATTTTGAAGCAAAAAATGTGGTAAAATATTTAATAACATAAATAACATAATATTTCGCCAATATAAATGTAACTAGAACTCAGGTAAGCTACATCTGGACTATAAGGCACACCCCCATTTTCCTCCCAAATTTGGGGGGGAAGTGCGTCTTATAGTCTGAAAAATACAGTAGTTATTTCTTTTGTTTCACTTTTTATTTATTGTGTCCTCTCTTTTTTTCTTGATGAGTCTGGTTAAAGGTTTGTCAATTTTGTTTATCTTTTCAAAGAACCAGCTCTTGGATTCAGTGATCATCTGTATTTTTTTTTTTAGACTTTATTTCATTTACTTCTGCTCTGATCTTTGTTATTTCTTTTTATTCACTTTGGGCTTGGTTTATTCTTTTTCTAGTTCTTTACTTAGAAGAAATAATAACATTTAATAAAGCTAGGTTGTTTATTTGAGCTTTCTTTTGTTTCTTGAGAAAGGACTGTAATGCTATGAATTTCCCTCTCAGGATTGCTTTCCTTGTGGCCGATAGATTTTGGTTGTTGTGTTCTCAATTTCATTTGTTTCAAGGTATCTTTTGATTTCTTCCTTGATCTTGTTGTTAACATGTTATTTAGTTTTCATGTCCTTGTGTATTTTTCAGTTTTCTTTCTGTGATTGATTTCTAGTTTCATAGCATTATGGTCAGAGAAGATACTTGGTATGATTTTGATCATTTTAAAAAAGATTTTTATTTGTGTATATTTAGAGAGGGGGTGGGAGGGAGAAAGAGAAGGATCAAAACATCAATGTGTGGTTGTCTCTTTCATGTCCCCTACTGGGAACCTAGATGAAAGTGAGGCATGTGCCCTAGACTGGGTTGGACTGGCAACCCTTTAGTTCACAGGCTGGCACTCAATCCACTGAGCTTCATAGCCAGGGCATAATTTTGATCTTCTTAAATATATTGTGACTTGCTTTGTGTCCTAACTTGTGGTGTATCCTAGGAAATGTTCCATGTACATGGGAAAAAATGTATATTCTGTGGCTTTGGGGTGAAATGTTCTGAAGATATTAATTAAATCCATTTGATATAATATATCATTTAAAGCAACCATCTCCTTATTGATTTTCTGTCTGGAAGCTCTATCCACTGAAGTCAATGGGGTGTTAAATTTTCCTACTATGACTGTATTCCTGTCCATCTCTCCCTTTATGTCTATCAAGATTTACTTCACATATTTAGTGCTCCTATATTGGGTACATAATATGTACTAGGTTATATCCTTTTGTTGGATTGTTCCATTTATCCTATGTAGTATCCTCTTTGTTTTCTAATATAGCCTTGGCTTTAAAGTCTATTTTGTCACTTATTGTCACTTATTGCTACCTGAACTTTCTTCCTTTCCATTTGCGTGAAATATCTCTTTCATCCCTTTACATCTCTTTCATCCCTTTTATCCCTTTCATCTGTGTGTATCTTTTTTTCTGAAGTCAGTCCCTTGTAGACAGCATATATATGGGTATTGTTTTCTTAACCGTTTAGCTACCCTATGTCTTTTGATTGGAGCATTTAAGTATTTACATTTAAATAGATTATTGATAGATACATATTTATTGCCATTTTAGTCCTTTAACTATATTCCTGTTTCGTTTTTTTTTCTTTTCCTCTTATTCTTAAAGCAAGCTCTTTAATATTTGTTGCAGTACTGTTTTGGTATGACAAACTCCTTTAGTTTTTTCTTGTCTGGGAAGTTCTTTATTTCTCCAATTTTAAATGATAGCCTTTCTTGGTAAAGTAGCCTTGGTTGTGGGTCGTTGCTTTTCATCACTTTGAATATTTCATGCCAATCCTTTCTGGCCTGAAATGTTTCTGATGAGAAATCATATGACAGTCTTATGGGAGCTCCTTTGAAGGTAACTACCTGCTTTTCTCTCATGGCCTTTAAGATTCTCTCCTTGTCTTTAGGCTTTGGCATTGTAATTATGATGTTTTTTGGTATGGGCCTCTTTGGATCCATCTTGTTTGGGACTCTCTGTGCTTCCTGGACTTGTGTGTCTTTTTCCTTCACCAGATTAGGGAAGTTTTTGATCATTATTTCTTCAAATACGTTCTCAATCCCTTGTTCTCTCTCTTCCCCTTCTGGTATCCCTACAATGTGAATGTTGTTATGCTGTTGTCATGTTTCCTCAGAGGTCTCTTAAACCATTCCCATTTTTAAAATTCTTTTTTCTTGTTGCTGCTCTGATTTGGTGTTTTTCACACCTTGTTTTCCAAATCACTGATTTAATTCTGTGCTTTATCTAACCTACTGCTTATTCCTTCCAGTGTATTATTCATTTCAGATATTGCCGTCTTTATTTCTGACTGATCCTTTTTATGGTTTCTATGTCTTTTAATGTTGTTGAACATCCTTATTATCATTACTTTGAACTCTATATCTGATAAATTGCTTGCCTCCATTTCATTTAGCTCCTCTTCTGGATAATTATCTTGTTCTTTCATTTGAGGCCTGTTTGTTCTTCTTCCTATTTTGGCAGCCTCTTTGTGTTTGTTTCTATGTATTAGGTAGATCTGCAAAGACTCTGGAGCAAGCCTATGGCAAATGCTGCCTGACCAGCCCTGGGCAACCTGTTTTGAGCTATCAGCTTGTGGCTTCTCTGCTGGGTCTGGGTGCATGCTGAAAGAACCAAGTGCACACCAAGTCCAGCTTTTACCATCATCAAGTTGAAGATGGTCAGCTAAAGTCTCAAAGCACTCAGAGACCCATCTCTGCCTTAGGCCGTCTGTTAGGCTTAGTCAGTTAAAGAGCTTCCAATTGTACTTCTCAGCAGGCTGAAGCTCCACAGGGTAGGAAGAGTGGGTTTCCTGTGTGTGAGGCTATTGCTTCTGTCCAGGTTGATATCACGTGGAGGGGAGTGTTCGGTTCAAGAAAGTTGGCTTCTGCAGTATGGGGAATGACTGAGCACAGGGATCCTGGCTGATGACTCTTCAGCTCTCTCCCCATCCTCCAGCTCTGCTCCCCAGCAGCCTAGCTTAAGCTCCATAGGGTGGGGAGAGAGGGATTCTTGCAGGTATAGCTATTGCTTTCCCCCAGGCTGATGCTGCATGGAGGGGAGTGCTCTGTCAGAGAAAGGTGGCTTCTGTAGTGTGGGGAATTACTGAACACAGGGATCCTGGTGATGGACCCTTCAGTTCTCTCCCCAGAGCCATGAACCCCAGACTCTTCTTACATGGCTCTAGTCTGCTCTGCTCTCTCTCTGCCAGAGCCCAGGCTAAGTGGCTACAAATGAAATTTTGTGCAATGGGCCTTTAAGAGAGTGGCTATGTCTCTAGCCATCTCACCCTGGCAGACAGAAACCCCGCTGCTTTTCATAGTCAGATATATGTGGGTGCCTTTCCCAGTTCTGGTGCTCTAGGTTGGGGAACCCAGCTTGGGGTGTGGATCCAACACTCTTCAGGGGGAATCCCCCTGGCTGCTGAACTATTCCTCTGGAACTTCAGCTGCTGCCTGTGGGAGCCCAGACAGTCCTGCTGTGCCTCCACACTTCCTACTAGTCTTGATATGGTGATGTGGTTTCTTCTATAAGTCCTTGGTTATAAGGCTTCTTTCCAGCTACTCTTCAGTTGGTTATTCAGGATGATTTTACCATAATTTATTTGTAATTACAATTTGGTCCTAGGAGGAGGTTAGTGTAGCTTCCACCTACTCCAGTGCCATCTTGGATCTACCTCTGATTTTAAAAGGGCATTCGTGAAGAATGAAAGCAGGGATATAGAACTAAAGGAAATGAATACAGATCAACACAGATAACTGTATATAGCACATTGTAAAGATCTCTCTGATAGAAGAATCCCTGATGAAGAGTCCTTGACTGATAAGCGAAAATTGCTGCCTCAGATCAAGTCTGATATTGCTGGTTGAGCTCATTCGGCACACTCCTTGCCTTAGCAGTCAACAATAGGTATAGTATTGACCACCAATTTGAAACATCATTAAATCCCTTTCTTAACCTATGACTTTCATTAAATTCAGCTCATATTTATTTAGTTGTATTTATAAATAAAATTCTGCCCTATTTCCAGGAAGGAATATGTATATACTCCTTAGTCCCCAATGAAACATTTGAGCTTGAAAGTGGATATGCAGAAATGACCATTGTTTAAATAAAAGCAGAGTGAAATACATGCCATAAAATAAGTACAGAAGAAGTAGGAATTCGGAGATATTGGGCTAGGGTAATGGGATGAGTTTTTATGTAGGGAAACCATTTAGTCTACATCAATAATCAATTTCTTCTCATTGTATGGTTCACTGCTGTGTCCCTTCTATAAGATATATACATATCATAACATATTTATGAATGAATTACTGACAATTCTTTAAGCTTCCTCAAGATGAGTGATAATGAATTAAATATTTCAAAAGGGAAAGGTCATAGTATCTATTTTCAATTTCATTTTAATTCAGGTAAAGATAGCTATTATCAGTTTTAATAATTTAAGAAACATAATCTCAATAATCTTTTTTCTCTTTTATTGAATTTATTGGGGTGAAACTGGTTAACAAAATTATATAGGCTTCAGGTTCACAATTCTACAATACATTTGTGCACTATATTGTGTGTTCACCACCCCAACTCAAGTCTCAGTCCATCATCATTTATTCTCCTTATATACTCCTCCACCTCTCCTCACTTTCCTCTCCTGCAGCAATCACCACACTGTTGTCCATGTCCATGAGGTTTTTTGCTCTCTCTTTTTCCCTTTTCTGCTTGTTATTTACAATAGCTAAGATTTGGAAGCAGCCCCTGTGTCCATCAGTAGATGAGTGGATAAAAAACCTGTGATATATTTACACAGTGAAATACTACTTGGCTATAAAAAGGAAGGAAATGTTACCATTTGTGACAGCAGGAATGAACCTGGAGAGAATTATGCTAAGTGGAATAAGCCAGTCAGAGAAAGACAAGTACCACATGACTTCACTCATAGGTAGAATCTATTGAACAAAACCTCGGTAAAATTTTACAGAAGCGTATGCTTAGTAGAATTTTATAATATTTCAGAATATTCCTTTTTATTACTTAAAGTAGGACTTAAGAACTTGGGGGTGAGGTAGATATGAAAGCGCCTAAGTTCATTTGAACTGGTCTCTTAAAATATATATTCCTTAAAGAAGGAGTAGGTCAACTTTAAGATCAAGAAGCAGGGAAGCCTGAATTATGATCACCTCCTAATCTTTATTTATTAAATTCAGATAATATAGAAGTGTTCCAATACAAATATTTTAGTTTTTGTGCTAATATAGATCTTTGAGGATCTAAGAATCATCAGAAGCAAAACTTATAATATCTCTTATATCTAAGAATCTTACATTCAAATAAAACATATATTAAACCTTATAAAACACATGTATTAAATTAATTTTTCAATAAAATTTTCTGTTTTTTTATATTTGTTTTGAGCTCAAGTCACCAGAGATTTTGCTAGTCTCATAGTGGAGGTCTTCGTGTTTCCAGAAGTTTTCACTATTTCATAACAAATACCCCAAGGCCTTACTTACCTAGTACAGTGACTCCTGAAAACAATGTGAGTCTGACTTAGAGATACATTTCTTAAGTTCACAGAGGAAATGAGCAATAATTCACATGAAGATATGGAGGGATCAATTTCTCCTCCCTCTGAATTAGCTGTTCTAATAGAGTTGAGACTTTACTGAATCAATTCTGAATAATTAAGAAGTATATGAATTAGACTTGAGGGGAAAACCTGCTTTCTTTTTGCTGAATGCAATGTAATTACTGTTACAAGTGGCATTTTATTCATTATATCTCTTTGAGAAAATATAATGCCAGATTTTTTTACAAGTCAATCTTTCAATTTATCAATAAGAACATCTTTTAACTTTTATAATTTTATAGTTTTTGTTTTTCAAAATATATTCACACAAAATGAGTAGCTCTCATTTATCTCAGACTCTGTAGCATGTACAGTACATAAGAGAATTCAGGCCTAAGAATATTTCATATCTTAATCTGTAAATATAAAACATTTATTATTTAATAATTTTTTGTCTTAAGGTGATTGGAAACAAACAAAACAGTAAAAAAATAAATATACATACACACAAAACCCCAAATCTGGAGGATATTCATAAGTAAAATCAAAGAAAAAAGTACTAATTCTGTAAGTTATGGATAAGTAATAGCTCCTAGCTAGTTCTATAATAACAAGCTGCTAAACACATGGATATATGTTTTTGTCTACTAGCTTCACCAAAGGCATTTTTTAAATGATTATCCATCTCCTCCTGAGTCATCTTTTCCCTTGATTATTAAGGTCCTCAGATTACCTCCCCCAAATCTGCTCTTGGCATGAAGTGTCTGCATCACACCAATTCAGCACTTGGTTACATGCTATTATGAATGTCTCTGTGATAGCTACTTGTCACTCAGGCAAGAAATATTTATGAGTGACTAGTTATTTTGAGTCCCTTGGCTACGGGCTGAGAACACCATGATGGACAAGACAGATTTACCTCCTCAGCCAAACTGTTCTTCCTGGCATATGTTTTTAAATGCTTTACCTTTAATCCCCATTTTGCTGATGAAGTCTATTAATCTGGACAAACAGTTGGGCTATATTGAATAAGCATACATTTCTTTATTGCTCAAGAGAGAAAATGGTCATTTTATGACCTCTATTTTCTATTAAAGAAGTATAAAAACCCCAGCTGATGTAGATTAACTCTTCAGACAGACACAATTTTATCTGAAGTTGCTTGTAGGTGTCCCTGACTGGTCCTTCTGCTCTAGGAGTGCACGCACATTCCTATACCTTGTTTGTGTCACTCAGTCTCTTCACCTGGAAAACGGGTCCTTTCCAGTGACTCATGTTGTTGGCTTTCAGACATTCTTTTTTTAATGCTGTAACACTGATAATTATATTGAATGAATCTGTTAGTCCTGACAAATAGATATACAGTCTATAGCATGGTGCTAAAGATAATAGTCTACAGATTTGAGTGCGTGGTAAAAGTCTCCCTTACCTGAGAATTCCCATGTATCCTTAGGCAACATCTATAATTCAGGAAAAAAGAGGCCTCCCTGAATTGCTGAATTCTGCAAGAACTAGCTGCGACCTCTCACCATGGGGACTTGTACACATGCCCATCTTTGCTTATAACAATCTGGTAGTTCCCTAGAGGGTTCATGCTCTGTACACATCCTGGGCCTTCTACTGTACTAGGAGGTACTGTAAAAGTGTTTTGTTTTCTCTTCTTTTGTGTCTTTTCATAGTTCAAGTTAGCTCAGGGCAATGCTGGAAACACAGGAAATAGTGAGTTCTTGCTACGTGAGTGACAGATACAAAGCGCTACCAGCACTTCCCTGGGACACAGTACCCTGCCTGGGAAAGAGAATTTGGAGACATCTGTAAGATAATGGTTTGCAAGGGCATCATCTCAATTTTTCTTCCTATCCTGGGGGAAATCTAAAGGAAATGAGTAGGTGCCCCTAAGGCTACAACCATAAATCCACAAGTTGAATCTAATGAATCAAGTGAAGCTTTTAAGAGATCAATGCTTCAGCACAGAAATAGATATGAGATCTTTCATTGGAAGGGAAAAATGAAAAGTTCTAAGATTATTTTAGAACACTTTTTAAGATGATTTAGATGTTGATAACATAACTGCATTTTTAGGATGCTTTAATTTTAAGACTCATTTAGATAAGATAGTCTGTATAATTATATGCATCTATATATGTATGTGTGCATCCATATATTATTTTACACACACACATATTAGAAGAGTTGGGAGGGCTTTGCTGCATTGAGACAATAGTTAATTGTGTCACTCCTTAGTAATTCAAGAAATTTTTGTATACTTATCTCTGAGGTACTAAGGACTCTTGGGTAATGCTTATCACGTAGTTGAAAATGTTTACAGGAGTAATATAAAAACATTAGGGCAATAGTTTATTCAATTGTGGTTATATATCCATAATTATAAACATAATTCACCATTTTAGCCATAAATAATGATAGAATTCCCTAGAAAATTCCCATGTTAAATCTAAATTATCACACCAAACAATGAACATTGAACATCCTAAAGGACTGCGTGAGGAGTGATACTAAATCTGACTGACCATATTTAACCACACTTCTACTATGGATTTGGAGAATTCCACAATACATAAATAAACATAGAATGCTGAACTGTTGGCATTCAGTGTTTTTTATAACATACTAACAACATAATTTTTTGAACTGACTGTAAACACAATGGCTACTTAACTGTGGTTGCTATCTTGGTGTTTGGTTTTGGTGGGGCTTGTAAAGCTCAGGATGAACACACATCACTCTACATCTCTAAAATTCATGTCTGTGCTCCAGTCTGGCCTTCACGGCATCCACGCAAACACAGTAATGTCACTCCAAGCACTCATAATGAGATACACAAAACTACTGCTGCAACGTTCTCCCTACTATGCTCTCTTCACCATTCAACACCACACACACACAGGTGATGGGCTGCACTATGTTGTTTCTTAGCCATCCTAATCTGTTTAGGTCCCAAGAATTTTTATTCTCAAAATTTAGTAAGCAAATTTCCTAATGAAATCTCTAAGCAATAAATTATATATTTTTCACTAAATATTTTCTGTTGCATCCCACACAATGACTTGTTGAATTTCACTTTTGATTCTAAAACTGACACTCAAAACCTTTTTCAAAGTTTAATTTTAGTTATAAACTTGACCTATCTACCCCTCCCACTAACCCCCCACCTCTTCTACTTTTCATCTTCCCTGATTCTATTTCTCTTCCAGTCTTCAATTCAAACCCATGCTTTAAATAACACAAGCAACTCTCTGTCCTGGTAGACTGCAGCAAGCACTCTGGCTTGTGCAGAAATCAAAGGCTCTTGCTAGTCCCACATTTGGGTCTAGTTCCAAGACCTTGGGCATGGCATTTTTTCTGAGTTTTGGCTCTCAGATACCAAACACTGCATTATCTCAGTAACTCCTTTCCTTGGCCCTTTTTCATTTATTTCTATTGTTCATGGTAGTGTGCTACTGAAAAGTGAGGAAATAAAGAATCTATGCCAGCCCTACAGTATATTCTTTTTTTTTTAAACATTTTTTTAAAGATTTTATTTATTTATTTTTTTAGAGAGAGGAGAAGGGAGGGAGAAAGAGCAATGTTTGGTTGCCTCTCACACGGCCCTCACTGGGGACCTGGCCCGCAACCCAGGCATGTGCCCCGACTGGGAATCGAACCGGGACCCTCTGATTCCCAGCCCACACTCAATCCACTGAGCTACACCAGCCAGGCCCCTACAGTATATTCTTTATTATTTACAAAAGTACACCTTTGTTTTTCCTTTAAGGAAGAATAATTTAATCGATGCTGAAACTCTAACCATGACTAAAATTAAAATAGTAACAGAATTATGAGGCATTCATTTTAAAGTGAATTACAATGTTCTTTAATTGCTAAAAGATATTTGAAATTAATATTCATTGCCCTAGCAAAAAGAGAGAATACTTAGAATACAGATAAATAGGAAAACATTACTCGACTTATTTTTTATATTAATAGCATAATGAATTTAAACGTATTTGTTCTGGTTAAGAACTTCTAAGTTACTTGCCTGTCATGCTAGAGCTTTAAAATTATAAATTTATTATATACATACTCATTACAGAAAGCTTACTAATAATAGATCAAAGAAAACACTCAAACAAATTAATTATTTTGTTTTTACTAATGCTTCTTCTCCTGACCACGTATGAACTTCTGAATAGTCTGTGAATTGTTGTAGGTGATGCCACCAATATGAGAAGAAAATAACCCGAACTGTAACCAAGCAAGTCTCATAGAACACATACAGAAGCTGAAAACGAGGCATGCTGACAAAAAAGTGACAACTAAAAGCCTTGAAGAAAATTGCTCTTAGGCACAACCAACCACAGCGGGTTCTGGCTGTGAGAACACCGATGTGTAACGGGGACTAGGAGTCCATTGAGGAGGTGCGTGTGGTAGAAGTTTGAGAGTGCTGTCCCAGTCCTCGCGTCAGGAAGAGGTTTTTGTGTTACAGTGCAAAAATCAATGAAGCTAGCCTCCATCTAAAAGCCACTATCTTTCTTTACCTAAAACATTCCCTTTGCAAACATACACAGGTAATTTATTACTATATACCTATGAAAATTAGAATGGGAAGTAATATGATACACAGCAACACTATAAACCCATCATCAAAAGATACTTTATTTTACTAAGTGCTTTGGGTAGGAATTTTTAGTTTTAATGCAAAAGCACTTTAAAAATATTTCCAGATACTGTTATTTTTTAATTATCCACATCTGAGTTAAACATAGATTATTTATGTCAAACATGAAGCCCTAAATGGTTTCCCTCAGCCACCAATAATTATCTCTTTCATTACTAGTCAGTAAGAGTGCAGGAAATTTAACAGATTTCAATTTTAATCTGAGCAAAACAAAATTAGTAAAGTAATTTTGCAGTAACACAATAATCCAATACATTTAAAATTCATATGCAAATCCCTTTAAGATATTTTGGGTTATCTGTATCATTTTAAAATACCACTCACTGCAGGAGAGAAGTGGGAACAGAATGTAACATTTAAACATTTTTTAGTTCACTTTAAAAATGTTTTAAATTATTTACTGCAAGTTGAATTTACTCTTCTCTAAATTTAAAAGCATTTTGGCACTATAATCCTGATGGTACATATGATTAAAACAAACATTTCCAAGTTAAATTGCTATAATTGCTAGAAACACTTACCAATGGAAAATTGGAGTACAGAGGCTGTTGTTGTATTAAGGCCTGTGGTGATCTAGAAAAAGGAATATACCAAAATAAGACAAAATAGAGAGGAAGAGAAAGAGGTAAAAGCTGTCCAGAGGAGGGAGGAGAAAAAAACAGGAAAGGAAGGAGCCGTACACAGAGGTTGCATTTATCCAGTGGTTAGCTTATTTTTATTGATACGTCTAAACACAGACGCATTTTGGTTCTCTGTGGGGGGCAAAGCTGTGAGATCCTGACTGAGGCACTCTTAACTATATTTCTTACTGTATGTTGAACACTGCTTACAGGGTAATCTACCAAGTAATCTTGATCTTGTGAGGGAACTAACCCAGCCCCTCCACTCACACTACCTCCTCTCCTCCATCCTACAGCAACAGATCCAGGACCCAAAGCAAATGTCAGAAAAAGGTTAACAACCAAAATCTGGGAGGTAAATTAAAAGCAAATGGTGAGAATAAGATTATTTTAAAAAGTAAATAGAATTACAGCAACTATCAGTACAGAATTTCTTTGGGGGTAATGAAATGTTCTAACATTGATTGTGCCAATGGCTATATATTTTTGTGAATGAACAAAAAACCATGTATTGTATGCTTTAAAAGAATGAATTGTAGAATATGTGGATTATTTCTCAATAAAACTGTTACCCCCCCTTCAAAAAAAGTAATCGAATTATGGGCCTAGAAATATTCTTCCCATATATTTGTTACTTTCCCTTAGTTTCATGAAGAAGTGTGCTTAAATAATTTTCCCCTTTCTCACAAGAAATGATACCTTAATTTTAAGACAATTTAACTTAAAAACATTTTTACTTATACATTCTTTGGAGCACTGACTTTGATCCACACCAGCTGAAATAAGATGAGAATTAAGGTTCCATTTTCAACAACTTTGTTGTTGGGTCCTGACCCTGTATGCTAAAGTACGGAATGCCCCGCCACTGTACTCTGTATAATTGAAAGTGTGCAACTGTGTTTTCACCATGGCAGAAGCAGTAGGCTATCTTGCTTTCACTTCTCATATACCACAATGACATCCTTAGCCTTATCCCTGTACTTTGTTAGTTCCCATGCGGTCAAGTCCACAGCTGCAGAAGCGTCAGGAGATACCCAGTGCATGAACTGCAGTAGGAACTAGTGGACAAATGAGTGAGCAAGCCTCTTGTTCTGCCACATTCAGCTGAGATTCGAATATCAAAAGATCCTGCTTCTACAGCATGTTTTGGCATGATGACTGAGCATGTGCTTTAAATACGTGGATTTAAAATTAATGAAAGGTAACACAGGAGAAAGCAAGAGGGGTATTTTACAGTTGTCCAGGTATCAGTACAAGTATTGGCTCCTAACTGATTCAAACCAGTGCAAAAATCACTGCTGTGCAGGTAGCAGAGGAAACTCTCTATTTAATCTAAATCTCTCATGATCACAGATTATCTGCTCAAAGAAAACTGGCCCACCAGGCCCAGAACTTGTTTCCTGCTTCCTGCCCCTCGCCAGAGTCATTAGAGTAAAATGCAACAATAGAATTTTCTTTCAGTAAATAGCTCTTTTTCCAGATTCCTTTAAAATAAATCTGTTCCCCGCCACCAAAGCTTTTAGATGTTCAACTATTTGTCCTCATGAGTTTCCACTTAGATAATTTGATGTTAAAGTCCAAAGAGCACATGGAAATTTAAAACTTTTTCACATAATCTGACTGAACACTCTTTCCCCCTCTGATTTTATGTAACTGAGGAGATTCCTGGATGAATTATGAAACACTCCTAAGTTCTCTGAAACAATGGCATTACATGAGTTAAAAGCACGACAGTTATTGCTACTGTTAGTGCATTAAATACAGAGAGAGTCCTATCCTGGCGGTGTAATAAATGAAGCCTGTGTCACCTGCGTGATCAGGTTCCACAGCTGTGGCTTCTGCTCGCAAACAGCAGGTTCCTTGAAATACTGCCAAATTTAAAATTACATGTGCTAACTGAGGGTGACCCTAGACTTTGATTAGTCATTGATTCTACATTTTCTCTCTTCACCAGGAAAGTTGAGAACTGGTATAGTGGTTGACTCTTATTTCTATACATCTACCCATTTAGTTTATTAGTAAAATTGTCAGCTACAAGATAGAGTAGGAAAAATGAAGAGAAAAAATAACAAGAAGCATTGCCTATAAAGTCTAAGCATCTATGTTTCCATTTGGGTGTAACAAATTATTTATTATTCTTGAGTTAAATTTGTCATTTTAGTCTGCAAAGTTATTAAGCCTTTATACCTGACATTCTGAAAACTAAAGGGCCTCTTAAAGAGCTTTTGATAAATAATACAGCAACTATGAATGTCTGGCAGAGAATTTTTTTCTACCAAATCTCGGTGCTCTTGAATTATCAAATAGATTCCAAACTATAGAAAATTAAGATGATCACTAAAATGAATATGAATAATTCTCTGCAGGCTGAGGGTGTTCATTCTGCCTCTTTTTCTTGCAAATTTTTATTGAGTTTGATCAATTTTTATTGAGATTTTAGTGAGTTTGAGTTTAGCCCAAACTCACCCTTATAGTTAAAATGTATTTCCAAATATGTAAGAATAATTCAATAGATATGAGGGGGACCCCCAAAACCTGGAATTATTGTCTGAAGGGTGGGACCCTTGTAGTATGGGCTTTTCCCACTAGGTGCATGTTCTAGGAACCCATCTGTATCAGTATGCCGACTGGTGTTGTTGTGAGAGGCTGCATTTGGCTTCAGTGAGTTCCTTTTGAAGACTTTTTCAATGTTTGCCCATTTCATGTTGGGTGATTTACGAGTGCACCTGTCTATACCATGCTGAATGTTGAACAGTTTTTGACCAAAAACAGAATGACCCTCATGCCCCACCCTCTCTATTCACCTGATTTCACCCCAAATAACTTTTTGTTTTGTTTTCCTGGATGAAAAAAGTCCTCAAAGGGAAGCATTTTGCCAGTGTAGAAGAGGTAAAACAAAAAATGGCAGAAGCACTAAAGGCATCAAAATCAATGAGTTCATAAACTATTTTGAGCAGTGGAAAAAACATCTTGATAGGCGTATTGCATCAAATGGAGAGTACTTTGAAGGTGACTAAAATTTAAACATGTAAGAACAAATACACAATATTTTATAAACAAATTCTGGGGTTCTTTTGGGTCCTCCCTTGTACTTTTTTTTTTAAATGGATATAACATAACTAATTTTGTTTTAAGCTCTAAGAGTGCACATTTTCTCTTAAAAGAGTGCATAAATACATTCCTCATTAACTTGATTTCAGACTAGCAACATGAATAAAGTTAAGTGCCATCACCTGAAATGTGGAGACTTCACTAAGTTAAATAAAATGTGTGAGGGCAACATAGCACAGCAGCAGTGGAAATGCTAATACATGGTGTGCCTCTGTGAGAGCAGATGCCATCTTTCACTGACTTTGACTGAAAAACAATGAAATGGCCATTTGAGTAACTTCACAAAATGGAGATGCTCTTTTTCATTAAAAAAAAATAAAGTGTTAGCCTAGTAAGGGCCTTGGCCTGTGGTTCTTTGTTTCACAACTTCAATAAGAATTAGATTTATAAAAAATAAGAAGGTATATTTGTTTTTTATTTTTATTTATTTTTTAAAGATTTTATTTATTTTATTTTTAGACAGTGGGGAAGGGAGGGAGAAAGAGAGAGCGAGAAACATTGATGTGTGGTTGCTTCTTGCGCACCCCCTACTGGGGACCTGGCCTGCAACCCAGGCATGTGCCCTGACTGAGAAATGAACCCGCGACCCTTTGGTTTGCAGGTCAGTGCTCAGTCCACTGAGCCACACCAGTCCGGGTGGCATATTTGTTTTTTAAAGAAGTTTAAGTGCTAATAATTTTTCTCGGTTCTCATGCACAAGTTTTGACTGGATGCAGTTCTGCGTACCATGCAAATATCTGAATTGTAGCAAACACAGTAGCATGCTAACAGGCAACGGAGTTCCTCACTTTTTATTTGGTTGCCCTGTCTTTTTTAAACACAACTTGGGTAAAAAAATATATTTTTGCTCCTGGGACACCAATACAGTATAACAATTACTGAAAATTAAAATTGCTACTGTGTAAAATGTGTCTGCCAGCCCTAGCTTTGTTAATAATATGTCTTCATTCTATTCCCTTTGAGTCTGCAACACAATTTATCTTAGGGAAGTACTTATAATGGCAATATATTATAAATCTGCATGTGCTTTTTTTCTTTCTCAGATGAAGATAGTTATCTTGAATATTTTCCTTTTTAGTTGAAAGGCTTATCTCACATTAATTATGTAATACAAGTCAAGATTAGCTCATTGGAGGTATAAACTCTAATCTTAAATAAACTAGGATACAGTGAAACAGGATTAAATACACATGGGTCAAATAAAGTAGATACTTCAGTTTTTATGCAATAGAAATAAAAACTTTGCATTATATTCTTAGGTATGTTTATTTCCTATTAATAAGTAGAAACAAAAATGAATTTGCCAAGCATTTCCAGAAATTCTACTGAATGGGAGAACATTCTAAAATAGGCATTTATTCTAAGCTTGATTAACTACTGTAAAAATTTAATTTTAAGGCTTATAGAAAATTAACTCAGTCATGGTACATTGTTTTAAATGTACTAGCACATCTATTTTTTCAAGAAGAACTACACTACCAGAATCATATTTATCTGCAGAAATATTGTAACACCTTGTGAGACTTGAATTATGAGCACCTATTATTTTAATTTACATCCAATTAATTCTGTTTGTGTTCTAATTTCAACTAAAAACTCTTCAATTTATCAATGTTCTGAAGTTTCTATCTTTAATAAATTAAATGTATCCATTGCCATAAAAGGTGTATTCAAGCAGCATAAAATAAGAACGATGTTATAAAAATTAATTGACTTTCACATTTTGATAACTAAATCTTCTTTTAATTGCCTAGCTAAGTGTTCCCCCTTTATAGTATGGATGCAAGTCATTTGACCACTTTTAAAGTTAATGAATTTGAAATATAAAGTATGACATAGAAGTGAAAAAATATAACCTGTTACTCAAAGCCCAAGATAATGAAGGTGTGGGAGAGAAAAGGAGAAGCATTGCAGGTCAAGTCGAAAGCAGAAAAACAAAGCATAAAAATGTTGTGAGAAGAGTATCAGGTGCAAAGAAATTGGGCCTGAATAAATAACAATTGCTCTATAGCCATTTTCAAGAATGCGAAATGAATGGGCTCTTCATGCCAGAAAGAAGTACCAAGTAACAGCAAAAGGCACATTAGCCACATGCTGATGGCTAGTGGTTTCACTGTTTTCAATTTAGAATGCTCAGGTTTCATTTTACATATGAGTATGATTCAAGAATGTGTGTTTGGCAAACAAAGTCTAATCAGTCTAAATTAAAGGAAAGTACCTGCTCCTGAACAATTTGGCAACAAAACTTTTAAAAAACTGGTCTATTCAGTGTGCTCTTTCACTTACAAAAAATCATTAAAGTTAGGAAACATAGTTTCAAAGTAACGTGACAAAATTGCTCATCTAACATTGCTTGCAAGGAGAAAATAAGTTTAGAAGTGAAGCTTTATACAAGAACATAAAAAGTCATTAATTATTTATGACATATGTGGCACATATATCTAACATTTAATTAGTATATGTTTCAGGAATGTGTATGTATGACACGTCATGTTGCACAGGTTATATCATATCCATATTTTTAAAAAGCCATCTAATCATAATGATATAACATGTTTAATGAGATCCACTGATGCTTCCAATTTTATTACTGGATTCTTAATTTTTGCATTTGAAAATAAATCATAAAATCGTTGCTCCCAATTTTGAGATGTTGTAACAAGACTCATAATATAAATAATACTGCAAATTTTCATCTGAACTATAAAAGCCTAAGAGAACCTTTTGTTGGCATAAAGCTCAGCAAAGACAATGTATTTGGAATAATGTACATAAACAGCATACACTTACCAGTTCTCTTGGGCCATATGGCTCGCAGAAGGTGACAGCGTTGCCATGCATGATTGCGCCACACTGTTCTCCAGTCTCACAGTTGCTACATTCAACCCTGTGGGAACACAGAATGCATCCCCGGTCTGAGATCTAAGTAGCACACAGTGGTTTATTGCTCAGGTAAGGAAAGATGTAATAGTTATGATTATTCAGTTCAAATCAACATTTTAAGGAAAATAATGGCATTTTTGTATTGTGACATGTACTTTAACATGTCACCAAAAAGACAAACTTTAATCCCAGCTCTTTCAGTTACTTGCGGTGGTGGGTAAGTCACTTAACCTCCCAAAGTTTCAGTTTTCTTACCTGTAAAACGAGGATATAATATGGACCTAAATTCACATAGTTATTGTGCAGATTAAATGAGAGAGTGTATATAAAACCAGGAGTACAGACAAAATCTCATAGTAGGCAGATGGTATTATTATCAATAATTATGTATAATGTGTACATCCAATACAAGGATGTCAGCAAACAGTAAAAATGAGCAAAGTAATACACACTTATATGATGAACTAACAACCTGTATCTCTGAAATCAAAAGATGTTTTATAAATTTTAAATCTTTTTTGAGATATAATTAGTATAAATGTTTAAAATTCTTATTCTTAAATAAATTTTACATATCTATAAAATATGCCATGCTAAAAGTAATGAAATAAGATTATATTTAACCCACATATTAATATAAAATATACAGATTCTAATTCAAGCAAAGTTTGGATACTGAGTTAATACATTAACTTTGCAAATAATTTAATTAGCTGCTTTCTTTATTACTGTAAAATGAAGTGGTTAATAAATCATTAGGACAGGATTTCAAAAATAAGCTTATCCATGTTTTCAGTAGCAAAGGAATTTATGTATATTCTAGAATTTACTTTGCATATTTATAGCAACAGTTACAATGCTCTGCATCATGACATTTCAACCTACAACCATTGCATACCTAACATGCAGAAAGACAGATCTGCTTCCTCTGCCTGAACCGCAAACAACATGAGAGCTGTATTTCATGCAGAAAGAACGTCTTCAAAGACTCTCACATTCCAGGTACCAAACATTGTGGAAAGAGCACAGTGCCCATTGTCTTGGAGATCACTGCATAATGCCCTTTCAGCAGCGTGCTAATTTTAGAGAAGGAAGTAGGAACACCCATTCAAATAGGAAGACTGAAGTGTGAAAAGATGTCAGGTAGCCCATAAAGCCTAGAGGCAGAAGCACAATCAGTAAAAACTGGCAAATAATTGCATTTCCTACATGTATATTGCATGGAATGAATGATTATCATTCCAATCTTTTGAGCTATGTTCCTAAAACAGGAGATAACAATGGTCAAGAAACTTTGATTTTTTGTAGAACAGGGAACAATTTGTGAAATCTTCGCTTGATTACTGTGAAGTAACATTTTTAACATTAGAAGAGAGTAGTAGCTTCATAAGGGCAGCAAACATGTCTCTTGTTCACCATTTTATGCCTTGCATATTGTATTCTGTAAAAATTTGTTGAGTGAAGGAATGAATATAAGACAAAATCATAAATATAACTATTATTAAGGCCTGAGTTCCAAAGCACTTAGAATAGTGCCTGGCATATAGCAAGAACAATGTGTTAGTGTGTGAGTTGTCGTTGTTATTATTATTATTATTATTGATTTCAACCATTTTCATCCAGAACTTGTATATTAGTTCTTCCCCCCACCCCAGAGAACCTATTACATGAACTTTTTACTACTGTTTTTCTATTCTTTAAATCACACATTTTTTCAAGGATTTGTGATTGTAATAAAAGTACACAGAAGGAGCACAAAAATTATAGTGGTATTCTCACTCAGTGGCTGATGAGGATTATTTGGCCTCTAAGTCATCATAAAATGGCTTGAGAAAAACATCAACTTTGACAAAAAATATTAAAAGAATTTTCAAACCTCACAATAGCTATCTGCCATTTCCCCCCAATAACTCTAAACTAAAAGCATCATTGTTGATGTGTAGTCCAAGGCCTGATGTTGAAATTCCCATAGCAACAATTCTATCTATAAATATTGATTAGCAGCCCCCAAATCTATATATCAGAAAAATAATATCTGTATAAAATATATGGATTACAGTCCTCCTTCCCCCATTGTTTTGATTAAATAGGATTCAGGTGAATCCTAGATACCTGTATATTGTTTAAAGGTGACTCTAACATAGGAGGCCTATAGCCTGGCATTAGGGAACCAGGGAATAGGTATCAGATATTTGATGTGTTTGGAGAAACACTTCTATTTTATGGAATAAGAGGAGTTAAAACACTAGTGGGAAAAAAAAAAAGCAAACAGATAAAGTCTTGCTCCCCATTTGGCTCAACAACCCCTCTAGATCTTTCTCTTCTTCATTGTACTTTATAGCTCCAGAAACTTAAAATTTCTAAAGGGATTGGTACCCTCTTGAAATTTAGGGATTTAGAATTACCAGTATTTAGAATTACTCACTGGGTTGTTGTTACTTGGAGGTACAATGGCTTCACCAAGGATTGATGGAACAAATCCATCAGCTTCCTGCCAAGGTCTTTTTTTCCTTTGCTTGAATTTTTCACAGTCTGACTGGGTTTGTCAACATAATTTATTATAATTTAAATCTGAATGCTCATCCATCTGGGTGGTCAAATAAACCCACTCTTAGCTGCCAATGGTTTTATTTATTCATTCATCATTTATTAATTTGTTTTTGAAATTAACAAACTTGTGTTGAGAACCCATAGGCACTACGGTGAGCTTTAGTGGTACAAAGATGAATAAAGCAGCGTCATTTTCTTCCAGGAATTTATACTCCAGAAGGAAAGGCAGAGAAACAAGCACACAATTGCAATATAGGGTGCTAAAGCAATGATAGCTATTTGTTGTATTCAGTTATGTGCCAGACACTCCAAAACCCATTAAAATATCTCAACCACTCTGTAAGATAGTTATCAGCGTCCTCATTTTACTAATAAGAAAATGAGCTTCAGAGAAATTAAGCATTTACTCAAGTCACACAGCTGTGAAGTTGACAGTTGCAATTTGGACCCAGGGCTTACTAATTCCAACAACTGTCACATTTTCCCTAGCTTCCCTCCCCTTATAACAGGAGTACGCTGGTTGTGATGGTACCTAAGTCAGACTGAGGAAGAGAAAATACCTAAAGGAGGTGGTCCAACACTGGTCCTGAACGAGAAATAGGCGTTATTCAAGCAAGGAAGAAAAGTGCGTTTGTGATAGGGCACAAAAGATGCAGAGATTACAACACAAGTTGAAACGTTACTTCAGTGCATTAGTATGGCTGGAACCACACTGGTACATGGAAGAAGGGTGGCAACGGATGGGGCTGGAAAGTGGGAACCAGTACATTACAGGTTTAAAGGTTTCATGTACCACTTACCGCATAATATGCACTGTACTAGAAACTCTACAACTAATGCCTCAGTTAATTTATGTACAACTCCTCCCTCTGTTTTTATCCCCATTTAGTGTGTTAAAACTGAGATTTAGAGATATTAAATGATTGTCCAAGGTTACACAGCTCGCAGCTATAGAACTGGGATTCAAATTCCCATTATCGCACTCCCAAAGTCATGACACAAATCCAACTTTTAGGAAAATTACTTTAGTAAATGATGGATTGGAAGTAGAAAAGACAGGACTATTGATGGAACCCAAGTAAGATATGATAGTGCCTGAAATAAGGTGGAGGTGGAGAAAATTTGGCACACTCTGGATTATTGCTATTCAATAGAAATGTAATATGAGCCACGTGTAATTTTCAACTTGCTAATACTTACATGAACAATTATAAAGGAACAGATGAAATTAATTTTAATATTTTATTTAATGCAAATTATATTTTAACATTTAACTCATATAAAATTATTAATGACATAGTTTATAATACCTGTTCACAATAAGTCTTTTCAAATTGTGGGGTGCATTTTACCCTAAAAGGACACCTCAGTTCTGACTAGCCACATTTCAAGTGCTCAACAGCCACGTGACTAGTGGCTACCATATTGGATAGCATGACTCTATGGAACTGCAGGGCTTGGAAACTGACTGCCCTCTGGTTATGTTGACAGCTGGCGATGGGATGCTGACAACTAGAGATGACCAGCCCACAATTATTATATGTATCTGAACTTCAGAGAAAGGAGAACAAAACTGACTTGACAGTTTAAGATATGGTTTATATCATAGGAGCGCATATTACTGGGGCTCGGGGAGAAGGGAAGATATACAAAGTGAGCAAAAGAAGCAGTTCAAAAATGGATTTCTTGGAAAAAATCATATTGTCAATAGTCTGGTTTCTGGAAAGCTCTAACCATCATCATGAGCCTTCAGTGCATAGCAATCTGAGCCTATCTCCACTTATTTTTCCATGATTGTTGGTAGTGGATCAATTTTTATTCACATTCCTCACAATCTGTGCTTCCCATCAAGGTGACTGTCCTACATGACCTTCCTAATACTTTTTCTATCATTACCTTTAACTATTGTACAACTATACACACAATGCCATTATCGTAATGGAAAAGATAAATCAAAATATCGTGATGAACACAATTATCTTCATGGAGACCAGATCATAAAATGGGCAACTAGTGGTTGTGATTTTACAGAAGAAAATGGTGATCTATGTCAGAAAGACAAAGTGAGTTTTAAAAACCTACAGATGTAAATAAACATCCATATTCCAAGAAAAGTAATTCTCCAGAATTTAAAACAATAGCTAAGGGCTACTAAAGTCCTGTGCTCCTCTCTTCCTCAGT
Organism: Micronycteris hirsuta; assembly: GCA_004026765.1. NCBI lineage: Eukaryota > Metazoa > Chordata > Mammalia > Chiroptera > Phyllostomidae > Micronycteris > Micronycteris hirsuta. The sequence goes on along the minus strand of PVJI01003844.1, from coordinate 40,367 downwards.
TGCCTCTGGGTCTAACAATTTAACTTGGTTGAGTCGAGTTAGGTACTTAACTCCAATGGGTGCTCTCTGTGAATAGTAGTAGTATGAAATCCCACTCTTTCCTTATGGAAAAGTTCTACGAGTTCCTAAGAACTGGGGTTCAATTTGCTGAATGATGAGAAGTCCAATATTTTCAGGCTCAGAGAAATAAAATGCTGATTTTCCCTAACATTTAAACTTTGGCCTCACACTAGAATTTTCTCAGGAAAATGATGGGCTTTGTAAAGTTAGATAATATATTCATCAAAGATTGGCGGAATGAAGGAAGTTTTAAAGTTTTATTCCCAGTTGTACAAACTTTTGTTTTTCAATTTAAAAAGGAATAAGACCTCCAAGGTTAAGGTCTGCTTCATAGGAAAAGTAATACTGAATATTACTTTAATCTAAATAAATATATGCCTTCCCTTTTTCTTTTTACTGATAGAAAAAACAGAACATAAGAATCTAATAAATACCATGGCTCATCATACAAATCACCCACCTCAAAATATATTCTGCCATGAGCAGTATGATTAAAAGACATTTTAAGTGAAATGCTTGCTATCCCCAAAGACCATGCAAAGCCTGAATTTATTAAACTCTTGCTGAACCTATTTATCACACACTTAGGTTCCACATGAAGCTCATCTATTACTAGAGTTCACAGATCATTGCACGTTTGAGTTAGAGGGCACCTAAAATATCACTGAGTCTCATCACCCCCTCATTTTACAAATGACAGAACAAGACTAAAATTCAGGTCCATTAGCTCCTTGCACAATATTCTTTCCAGTCCACTGTAAAGCAGCCAGTAAAAGAAAGGAATTCTGATTCTATAAAAACAGAGTGCATTTCAGAGAGCGTTTATCATCATTTTTACTGTCAGAGTTTATTTTGAAAAGCTAAAATGAGTTTTCTTAAAATTTTTTTTCTTCTATAGAAGGATCTTGTTTTGCTAGTAAAAATGTACAAAAAAGAAGGAAAAATGTTATGGACTTTATAGAAAATGTTAAGAATGAATTTTCTGAATTGCAGGACATAATCAAATTCAATATTCCTTTGCTTATGTACCACCTTGGATAACTCATTACTATTTTATATACATACTATAACACTATCATTTTTTCATTAGCAAAACATAAAAGAATCAGTAAATATAAAGGCAGGTACTTGTTGACCAAGAGAACTAGGATCAAACCTTAGACATAAAAGAAATACTTTCAACCAAAGTTTTGTTTGTCACTATTACAAGCTCCTTGGCAGTTTGAAAATTGTTATTTTGGTGTCAATTTTCTATCTTTGTTTTTCTTTTTTAGGTGGCTGGGTTTTTTGTTTTTTTTTTTGACATGGCATAAGAAATTATATGTGATATACATTTGTGCTGTACAGATTACACTTCTGAAGATACAATTATGTTTTTAATCCAGATTTTTAAATTATTAAGATAGAAAACATGCCAAAGCACCCACTGAGAACACACAGCGGAAGACAAAGTGAAATGTCCCTGGAGTCCAGGAGCCCCACATATTGCAGTGACTCATGCAGGACTTTCAGGATGCAGGAAAGAGGAGGAGGATTAGTAAGAAAATTGGGCACCTTCTCACAACAGAAGATTTATGAATGGTTGGTGGTGACATCATCCTGATAACAATAAATAAATAACAAATATTAGTTTCTCAAGAGCAGTGTAATTACATGGCTCGTTCTTATTAGATCACTGGGAAATCACTCAGCCTTCAGTCAGGCACTCGACTGAAACAAGTTAATCACCTGGAAGCTCACTGACAATCACTTACCATCAAATTCTCATTTGAGATGCATGCCATTTGTCCCCAAGACTGAGGACATTGCATTATCTGTTCATAATTTATTGCCTCTGAAGCAGTCAGTGTCTGGGGCTCAGCTTCAGAAGAAGCAATATGGTATTCTATGAGCCAGAATTGTGTATTCACCAGCATTTCTGAATGGAAATATTGAAATAACATCAATATGTTTTCTGATTATAAAAAGTACTTTAAAATGGAAAAAGAAAAGTAAAGAAAAATATCTTGTAATTTCCTGACCCAAGGAAAACATGTTTCTTTCCCCATATGCTGACACTGCATATGCTGACAAAATCTGATGTGTGAGCTTGTGAGGCCAGGATAGACCAGGGACACTGAAACCCCAACGGAAATGGGATCCTGCCAGCTATTTGGTAGTAGGGCATTCAGCGGACTTCTGGAAACACCTGAGTTCCTTATTTTTTCCATTCAAACCTCAATGACCAGAACAGAACTTTTGCCCATAAAGAGATAGTTTTATGATAAAGAAGCATGACTATTTACTTGTAAAATATCAAGCTTTAAAAAAAAGTCTCAAGAAAATCCTATTCTCTTTGTAAATGTGGAATATTTTTATTTGTAAGTATATTTTATTGATTAGGGTATTATAGTTGCCCCATTATTTTCTTCCCTTTCCCCACTTTGCCCTGTACCTCCTTCCCTCCAGAATCCCCCCTCCCCATAGTTCATGTCCATGGGTTGTACATATAAGTTCTTTGGCTTCTCCATTTCCTATACTACTCTTAACCTCCCCCTGTCTATTTTGTGCCTACCAATTATGCTTCTTATTCCCTGTACCTCGCCCCTCCCCATTCTTCCCATCCCTCTTGCCACTGATAACCCTCCGTGTGATCTCCGTTTCTGTGATTCTGTTCCTGTTCTAGTTATTTGCTTAGTTTTGTTTTTATTTATTTTTTTAGGTTCAGTTGTTCATAGTTGTGAATTTGTTGTCATTTTATTGTTCATAGTTTTTCTTATTGTTCAAGAACAGTTGTCTCCATTTTCCCCCCACAATGTCCCCCCCACTCCACCTATCCCCATGTTCATAGTTTTCTTCTTTTTCTTTTTATTAGACAAGTCCCTTTAACATTTCATATAATAAGGGCTTAATGATGATGAACTCCTTTAACTTGACCTTATCTGGGAAGCACTTTATCTGTCTGCCCTTCCATTCTAAATGATAACTTTGCTGGATAGAGTAATCTTGGTTGTAGGTCCTTGCCTTTCATGACTTTGAATACTTCTTTCCAGCCCCGCCTGCAAGGTTTCTTTTGAGAAATCAGCCGATAGTCTTATGGGAACTCATTTGTAGGTAACTGCCTTCTCTTGCTGCTTTTAAGATTCTCTCCTTATCTTTAATTTTGGATAACTTAATTATGATGTGTCTTAGTGTGTTTCTTCTTGGATCCAACTTCTTTGGGACTCTCTGGGCATCCTGGACTTGCATGTCTAGTTCCTTCACCAGACTGGGGAAGTTTTCCTTCATTATTTTTTCAAATAAGTTTTCAATTTCTTGCTCTTCCTCTTCTTCTTTTGGAATATGTAATGAGGAGAGGCTGAGGAACCTCTGGGACAACTTTAAACATTCCAACATCCAAATCATAGGGGTAAATGTGGAATATTTTTGTAAAAAACACAGCAAGGAAAGTTCGCTCTATGAGAGTGAGAAAAATATCACCTTCAATGATGCCATTACTTATTTCTCGGAGGTAAAACATGTTCTAAACTTGAAAATGACAAACTCCATTTATAGTGCATTCTTTCTTATTACTTCTCACCGAGGAAGGTAAGAAAGCTCTTCTTATTTCACTAGGGAGTTTTAAAATTTGATCTCTCCTTTGTTAACAGGCACAATGACAAATATTATTTGGATTAAAATAAATCTTCTGATGTGCTGTTACTGCACACAATATTCTGACCTACTACTATGGTGAATTCTACTACATGCTGCTTGAAGAAATATTTTCTCACTTGTTTCAAATGTGTTTGACATTTAATTCCACTGAGTGAGTTCTTGTTTCTGTCATCTAACACAGAGATTAAAGAAGGAAATAATATGCCTCCAGATTCACACCTTATTTTATTAGTGGGCCACATCCTGGATAACTTTTCTATTGTAAATAAAGCTTTACCCCAGGGCAATTACATCATGGTAAGAAAAGTAAGAAAAGGAAGCAAGAGAGGAAGGTTAGAGGAGAGTTTTGTAATAAGAGAATACAATTATTAACAAAAGAGAAGAAAGGATGAGATGTAGTGGAGCAAAAGCAAGGAAGTGAGAGAAGTAGAGAGAGATGCAAATACAATCAGAATGTTGGACCATCAAACCCAAAACATCAAAGTATAATTCTACAACCTCAAAATGTGCAGATATATTACAGGTTCTAGAAAAGATATGTCATCAGAGAAAATATTTTGGCTTGCCTGATTTTCCTCATTATTCACAATCTCCCTTAGTTACCTGCTCTTGAGGAAAATATAAGGTTTATGCTGCTTGTTCCATCTGGAAAGCTTATTGTCATATGTCTTCTAAGTGATCATCAGTACAAAAAAATCCCTTGAAGACCCCTCAGCAGTGGTGTGGAGACTGTGGTGTCCATGGCTAGTGCTTCCCTTCAACCAGCGCGGTCTTCCAAGCTTACTACCTATGTGTCTGCTGGACACTGAGCAAAGTGCATGCACTTTTATCCAGTTTCCTTCTCAGGGGAATTATCCACCACTCTTACTTTCTCTGATTACTTGGAAACTGCACTTAATTGTGATTCTCTTATTTGGCTAGTAAATTGAGTCCCCTCTGTTTTTGTTATTTATGGATCCTCCAAGGCACTAAAGAACTATGAAGTAGTTTTACTGATTGCTTGTCTTCTTTTTTTCTTTTCTCTTATGCTATCAATCACTGAATAAAACTTCAGCTAGAATAACTCAACCCCCATCCTAAAATCTCAGTCTTTTCATATCTTCGTTGTGACAATTTTTTTTTGTGAATGAAAAGGAACTTTAGTAAGCCAAATCACCAATCTTTTTGCTACATTTCAGAATAACTGCTCCAATAACTTAGTATTTTCAAGAAAATACAAAATGCAGCAGTCTGTGATCTCTATTTCCCCGATCCTGTAGTTTTATCTTTCCCATGCAAAAATGGAAATGTTCCAGTCTTTCCCCCCGACCCCGCAAGTCTTTTCTTGATTTAAGCAATCCTATGCAATGCCAGCCATGGCTTCAGCTTCCTTAGCTGTAAATTGTGGGCTTTCTGAATGATAAGCTGACTGATAATTCACAGTGGTCTTCACATCCCATAGGATCTGAAACAACTTCATTTGTGTCTTTCTCCTTGATGTCTCATATCCCTGTTGGCATCACAATTTACTTATCTAAGATGCTTCTTCTGAGGAGTGATTCCTGTTCTTCCCTGATCTCCTGAATAGGACATCTCTGCTATTATTATTGTGCTGGAGGGGAAACATCTGTTGTCATCTGGTTGCCATTTATCATCATGTTTTCTAATAGTCCCAAGTTTCCCACTAGAACATCAGAGCCTAGTGATGTTATAACTCTGGATGCCTTCTGTGATCTTCAGAAAACAAGCATTAAAGGGCTAATCTGTTAAGCACAACAAAGATTTCTTCTTGATTTTATAATTGCTTGGAGGATAAAGGCATTTTTTAAGAAAACAATTTTTTAAAAGAATTTATTCACTTTTTAGTTCCTTTAACTCTCTCTCTCTAAACTTCATGTTATGAATCAGAAATGCCTCCTATTTCATATTTTTTCTCATTGTTAAATTTTTTAATGTATTGATTTTAGAGAGAGAGAGGAAGGGAAAGGGAGACAGGGAGAAAGAGAGGAGGAGGGAGGGGAAGGACACAGAGAGAGAGAGAACAGTAATTTGTTGTTCCAATTATTTATGCATTCAGTGATTGATTCCTGTATGAGCCCTAACCGAGGACTGAACTTGCAACATTGGTGTATTGGGACAACACTCTAACCACTGAGATATCCAGCCAAGGCTTATTATTGAAAAATTCTATTGAGTAAATTTGCACACAGTGAAATACACAGATCTTAACTTTTGACAAATGCATATATCTATGTAACCTATGCCCTCTGAAGATATAAAATATGTTCATTATCCCCCAAAGTTCCTCATACCACTTTCCAGTCCCCATCCCTGAAATAACCACTGATATAATTTCTATTACCTTAGGTAAGTTTGCCTAATCTAGATTTCATATCAATGAAACCACACAGTAAAAACTACTTTGGGCTTGGCTTCTTTCATTTCACATAATAATTTTGAGATTCAGCCACGTTGTTTCAATTATTAATAATTCGTTACTTTTTATTGCTGAGTAGAATTCCTTTGTATGGGTGTATCACTGTTTATCCATTCTCTTGTTGATGGATGCCAGTTTTTGGCTACCAGGTATATTTATTTTTAATAAAAAATTATTTATCTCCATTCATATGAAATCCTGGCAGTGCTTATATCACACTAAAATAGTTTAATTCATAAAAAGAAACTATGAAAGTATGGTTAGTGTACAAGTAGTAGATGCTTAAGTGAAACGTTAAGATAAAGCATACTTGTAAGTCCTTATATTTCATCTAAATTTAGTTACATGAGGTTTTTCTCCCCCTCCCCCCTTTTTTTAATTAGAGTGCTGACTACATATGAGTAAGACTCCACTGATTCTCTACATCATCAATAGTACAATTGTACTGAACCCACTTGATAATGGGGATTTGTCAGCAGTACTGATAAACTGGTGTTGTTCCACCCATATTCTCTCTAACCCTCTTGGATTCAATGGTACATTTGAAATGACGAAGTTACTATTGTGGTCCACAGGTATAACTGTGTGCTGTTCACCATCAGGGCAAAGTTAGAGTGAAGAAGCCTCACTCTCACCAAGCCTGAGCCACCATTGTATTTCCATGAAGGGTTTTTGTTGTTCTCTTTACTTGTAACTTCTCATCTCTCATTCAAACATAGAATCAGAACCCTCTCTGAGAGTAGGGAGATAAAGGGCCACTTCCTTAGCAGCACCCAGAGAAACTTGGGGGGCAAAGAGCTGAAGAACTCTATGCTCTCCATTTCAGGAGGCAGAAGGACCACAGCTCCATTATAGCACACCAGTGCACAGCATCACACAGATGCCCTTGGCCCAGGTCCAGGAGCAGCAGAATAGCTTCCATGCCCGTAAACAGGGCTCAAAACACAGCCACTGCCCTGAAGGAGTCTTTAGCAGAGGGATGAAGACTATCGGTATGGACCAGTCACCAAAGACCAGATGAGCTAGGGAGGACTCAGTGAGTAGCTACAGGAACAGATGATGGCGGGACCAGAGGAACATCCTCCCCAGCCTCCTGCTTTTGCACTAAGTCATCTGAAACTTAGATATGTCAGAAAAATTGGAGAGGGCAAGCCAAAGTTGACTGAAATTAAGTTTCCATTCCTGGTAGAAAGAGGACAATGAAAAGAAATTAAGTTAGGTTATGAAAGAATAAAGAACATTTTATTTCTCTGATACCCAAGTCTGTGAACAGAATTCATAGCTGTTATACTTGTGTAAGCATAAACAATTTTGGAAGGACTGGCAGAAACTGTTAACAGTATTGCCTCTGGAGGAAGGGGATATACATTTAGTGTGAGAGTAAGGCTTACTCTTATTATTTTATTATTATCTTGGACTTTTCACTATGTACATTTACTAATTTTTGAATTAAATCTAATATTTAAACTAAGGAGATAGACAGTACATTCAACACTGAGTTGATGTAAAAAAGTTTCTTGGTTCTATTACAACTGCTGTCACATACTTGGAATAGTAACTTGGCTGTTATGCTCATTCATAATAATAGTAACATCATTTTGTGTTCCTTATTTTTACTCACAGTCATTTGTACATGATATCAGAAACTTGGATATCAAGAATTACATGAAATGGAGTGAAAGTCGATTTTACTAAATAAAGTTAATGGAAGCAAATGTTATAAATGATTAACTTTTAAACTGATCGACCTCTCCATCATCATATAGACATAACTTCAGTTTCTTAATTTCTCTTTTTGCTTGTCTTTAAAAATTAAAAGAGGTATATGATGCTTTTTGAACCCTATGGAAGAAACATGGTCATAAAAGCAGCATATTTTTCTCTTGCAGAAAATTATTTGGTGATGCATTTAGTCATGGGAGTTTGGCCAAAAGCAGCACACCAGCAAGGCCTTTGTTTCTACCTGGTGTGTGGCAGCAGCACAGGTGAGGTGCTGGCAGCGAGGAACCTCCTTCCACATGGTCGCCCAGTGGTTTCTAACTCAATGGGAGTAAAGGGAATCAAAGTCAATATCATAAGGGGCAAAATTCACATGCCGATATGTGTACCAAAAAACCAGAGATTTCAGGCCTGGCTGGTGTAGCTCAGCGGATTGAGCATGGGCTGGGAACCAGACAGTCCCGGTTCGATTCCCGGTCAGGACACATGCCTAGGTTGCAGGCCAGGTCCCCTGTGAGGGACATGTGAGAGGCAACTATACATAGCTGTTTCTCTCCCTCTCTGTCTCCTGTCTCCCTCCTTTCTCCTCTCTCTAAAAATAAATAAATAAAATCTTTAAAAAAAAAAAAAAACAGAGATTTCAAATAAGTGAAAACTATCTATGAAGTTACAAAACATAGTTGGCTTTGTTATTTTATTGAAAATATTTCCTGAGATACCTGATTTTACTGGGTTCTGGTTTCCAACTTTAGGAAGTTTATGTCTATTTTTCACAGAGTTTAAGGCATCCAATATCCTCTTTTCCCCCTTCTCTATGATTCTGCCATAATGTATTTTCATTATATTCCAAATATTCTATAATACAGATATATTTCATTTGATGCCGGTTTTTCATCCAAATGCAATGATGGAACATTTGGAGACTCATTTAAATAAACTGGCTGAAGATTATTTTAATAATAATGTTTTTTTGTTCATATCTGGGCTTACAGGAGACAAGAAGACCAATGTGCAAATACACCAGAGAAGAAAGAAAAGAAGGGAAGGAAGGAGGAAGGGGAAAAGTGAGGAAAGAGAAAGGGAGAGACAGAATAAGAGAATAAAAGCGGGGGAGGGAGCAAAGAAAGAAATGTAGGAAAGGAGAGAGAGAATGAGGGAGGGAACTAACTCGTATTGAGCACCTATGGTGCCAGATCTTTTCAGAGTAATCGAACTTTAAAACATGCGGAAGGAGAGTATTAGTCTCACTTTTCCTGACAATACAATGGGGCTCAGAGAGGTGAGGCAAACTTTTTGCTTTTCTCAAGGTACGCAGCTGGCAAGGGTCAAAGCAGACTGGCTGGACCTCAGAACCCCTGCCACCTTCTGTTCAGCAAAGTTGTCTCTCAGATGATGAGAGTTTCATGGCTTTTTAAAAAAAAAAATTAAAGAGGCTAGATGAAAGAGCTGGTTGGCAATAAGGGATAAAGTAAATTTACTCTGAAGCACATTTAATAGAAGACAGAAATACATGGATTTTAAAAAATTTTTTTTAAGCAGGAAAAACCATACCTTAAATAAAAGAGACACAAAATCCATAACTTTGGTCAAGAAAACATAGATCAGTCATGAAAATGGGTGAAGCAAAATCAATCACATTTTATTGATTTTAAAAACAACAAAATTTGAACCACATAAAAGTCACATTTTGTATATGTCAAGAAAACTCACCAAAGAAAATGAATTAGCTTGACAGAAATGAACTTGCTTTGAAAGAAACAAATCATCCAATACCATCTACATTAATGGAATATAAAAATGCCAAATGTCAGGAGAAGTAGAGAATTTTTCCTGGGTAAAAGCAGTGCCTAGAGAGGTTTTTTTTTTTTCTTTTCGTAATAAAGAGTTTCAATTTATTTTAAGAAATTTATATTTATGTTCATAGGAAAGTGAAGTTTTGTTGATAAGTGATTTCTTTAAATGGCATATAAATTATAAGACTTTATGACTCTGTCTAGTCTGATTTTATTTGTGTATTTACACATATAATATCTAGATCTAAATTTTCTTCTAGAAAAGACATAAAAAATTCCCATCTATTATTTAAGCACCAATACTCTCTATATGAAAAGAGCCATTTCTTCCAAGAAACTCCCACAAGGGTCATCTCTCCTTTTTTTGGAACTATAATATGTTTATATCTCTCTAATCCAGGATTTCTATCCTGAATTATAAGCATTTAAAAAAATTTTTTTTGGTTTTCCTCTACTAAACTACAAACTACTTGAGAGAAGAACCCATATCTGCTTTTAATTTACTATATAAATAAAATAATTACTGTTTAATATTTGTTGAACAGTAAAAATAAACAAAAACCAGAAATGGATATCAAATGCTGACATTTGAGAATAAAACGGTTATTCTCTTTCTAGTTTTGAGTATTGGGTGATTTTTGGTTGCAACTTGAAAGTTTACATTAGAGCTTCTTCTATTTTATCTTGAACTCTCAATTTTGTATAGAAAACCATTTAGTATCACAGAAAATCCACATTTAGATATTCTATCAAATTGTGCAGACTGATTGTAGCTCTGGGTTGACAGGCATATTTCTCCAAAGACAGCAAAAATACAATTGCCAACAAATTCATGCATCCATTTATGTATTCAAGTTTTTAACAAGTAAGTTTTGCCCTTAAAAATCTCATGAAATCGCACATAAATAGCCTTTAAAGAAGGGATTGGAGTATAATAATGAGGTGACCTAATGACTTAGAAGTTATTTGGAAGTATGATTCAAATCACCTGTCATTTCAGATAAATCATTTCCCTTTTTCACTTGGCATAAGTGCAATAATTAGACATATTACAACTTAATGGTGTTTGGACATTCAGGCACAAAAGGGATCAGTTACTAGTAAGCTTGTTTTTGTCTTTGCAATGATGCACACATTCTCAGAGGACTTCAATCCTGTGAATGACTAAAGAGGTATAAGATTCCGTATTATTATTTAAGGTTTCTTTTTATCTCATTAAAAAAATTAATGTTTTCTGTGTAAAAACTTAAACAACTGAAAAAACCCCATCTAACCACACCCATGGATTTGAGGAGTACCTAGGTTTCAGTTCATGAAACAGGCAACACACAATCTACATTAAGCCCAGGTCCCTAGTTACACAATTCTCAGTGATACCTCAGTGTTAAAGAACAATTTAATTTTATGCAACTGCTTCAAGGGAGCATAAACATCATTTCTTTTCTGCATTAAGAAAGCCTAAGTGGGACATATTCCTGTAACTTACCATATATTTGGATTCAATTCCAGTTGGTGGTAGGAATCAAAGTCATCTCGGAGGATAATACTGTTGCTATGTATTTCAGCTAAAAGACAAAAAGTATTTAGAAAAAATTATACTAAACAATAGATTTAGCTATAGAAAAGGGTCAATGTGCTACGTTTATGAGAAATAATAGTGTTTTAAGTTAAAACTGAATTTTAAATGAGCAGCTGATTATATTTGTTTGTCCCTAAGCTACTAAGGGAAAAAAATAAAGACTCTGCTCTTCAGATACATCTGGAAACCAGAGCCCCCAAAAGGAAACCAAAGTGTCACCAGACAGGAAAGGCAGGAAGGCCAAGATCAGCACTAACCTATAGGGAGATATCACACAAGACTTGCCTTTCATAACTCAGCATGCCCAGGAGAGATTCAGTGTCTAACTCATTTTAAAGTATAGATGGAACAGAACATTCTATTTGTTATCAGCTAACACTACTGGTATTTACTAAACCATTTTCTCTTTCCTACACTACCCTCTTGCCCTGGCTTTCTTTCTCTCATTCCCTATATTCACTCATTTTTTATTTAATGTGTCTCAAATTAACTTCCCTCCCCCCACTCAGCTGCATCGGAGAAATCATTGACATGAATACATAAAACTTCCAAATAAAGTCATGTTAGAAGTTAGAAGGAATGCCAGGGAACCATCTACTGTTTTCATTGTATTATCACTACACTTGAGATTATACCAAACACACATTTTTTAAGCTCTAGAATTTTGGGCCTGCTAAGAGCAAACACTATTTTCATAGCTATAGTATGTGATATTTCCACTGAATACACATGGCCTGGTGGGTGAGTAAAAACAATTTCATGGCCAGGTACAACATAAATGGACTGATTTGTAAGGTTGTGTGAGAAACAATAATTATTTCTACTCAAGGTGTAAAAAATGAATTTTGTGCTTATAAACTCACTCATATACTTCCCATGATTTGCTTGGGAAGTTTGTCTCAGCTAATATAAATTCTCTGAGCTTGTACAATTTTGTCTGAACTAGTTTACATATGCTTTTGGAAAAGTTAAAATCATTGGGTCTAATCAACAAAAAATAATCACCCTAGCTTTTTTCCAGAGATGATATTTTACCTCTTTGGAGAGGTGGGGGCTCACTAAACTCACTGAAAATTAAATTCAACTCCAAATATCAGGAAGCATACTTATAAATTCTCTTTGGTGGTATCACCACCTATAGGTATGTCAGCAGGTAAGCAGGTAACAAAGTCTGGGAAACCAGTGAATCAGCATGTATTGAGAGGAATGGCTTGAGATTCAAAGCCCTTGGATGATAACAGGGAGAATATAGATTTACACTGGAGAGAATACTGTGATGTATTCTGTGATGGGAGTGATTTAATGATTCCTCTGAGCAATTAGACACAGTGCCTGAAATGCCTACAGGGTACGGCTCTCTTAAATACCCAAGGTGGCTGAGACTCGGGACTCGGCTGGGCCACTGTGAGTCACCAGCCTGCCTCTGCTGCCAGAAGGCATGCTTCTAAGTGCTTATGTTTGTCTGCCAAAGGAGAGCAGCCCCAAGCTGCAGAATTACATAAAAGTAGAAGTTCTCAAGGCAGATTTTCAAAAGAGAAAAATAAATTAATTGGGTTTATAGGTTGAAAGGAAAAGCCCAAGAGACAAATCACTGACCCATCTGCAAGTCCTACAGTGAGAGACATCTGAAAAGGCTAGAGCCAGCTAGAATGACTTCTTTACATTCTTATTAAATAGTGCAGGGCAAGAAATTGCTTTTAAAACAAGCCTTCACTGAAAAAGAATGAGCAATTTAACTCTTAAAGATCTTTTGTTTGATACAGAATTTTTTACAAAGGCATGAATAAGCCTCAATGGTTATGTGCTCATGTATTTATTCCAACAGTGTTACATCATTGACTATATACTGTAGAAATATGAATTCAGTTCATCCTCTTAACAACCCCAGGAGGTAGGTACTATTATTACTTCCATTTTACAAATGTGGAAACTGAGGCACAGAGAGGTTAACTTGCTCAATGTCACATGGCTAGAAAGTTGTAAATGTGAGACTAGGCAGTTTGGCTCTGGAATCTATACTCCTAACCACTATATAATCCTGCCTCAAGAATGGTGGCCCATGAAGCGCCTGGCACTATGGAAAGATCAGGAGAAAAATGAGTGGTGGTAACGTTACATGGTGACATTAAACAAAGCAGATAATTATTTAAACAGTCTCATTCACGTTTTCGAAAAAAATGACCAAATTATTTCTCTTTTTACAATGCAGGACTAATTTGAGTGGAAATCTCAAATCTGAAATGAGATAAATTTCTCCATGTTCATAGCTCCTTAACCGTTGCTTCTATGTTCTGTTTATAATGGGTAGGAGAACTAGGGAAAATTCAGCATAAGAATACTCTATCAAATGGCTACATGCAACGGGATCCTAAGGATGAACATGCTAACAGGTTTGAAAGTTCTCTCATTAGCCCTCAGCTGGGTAGCATGATTGGCTCCTCGGTGAATTGCTATGTTCAAGCATAATTTGGACCTGACTCTAATTACAGCAAATCATCAGCAAATCAGAGAGGGCAGAGAGTTTCCTCGCCTCTGTATCATCTGCCCACATAGCCAGAGGAGTGAGACAAGTATTTATAGATTGAGTACTAAGGTTAGAGACATTGGGGTCTTACACACTTACCTAGATGTAGGTGCACAGTGGCCTCTGTGGGAGCTGAACCGAAAGAGAAAACGGGAAAGATGACTGATTAGCAACAAAAGCAAAATGCAGTAACAAATGATAACAAATACAATTACAAAACTTAGGTCATATAAAAATAAAATGGTGAGAAGCTTTTTAAAGGAGTAAGAAAATGCCAATAAACATCATAAAATAAGACATCTAATTCTCTAGCTATATTTATTTATATATTTATTTTCTTTTTTAAAATACATATTCCTTTTTAAAGGTTTTATTTATTTATTTTTTGACAGAGGGAAGGGAGGGAGAAGGAGAGGGAGAGAAACATCAGTGTGTGGTTGCCCCTCATGTGGCCCCCACTGGGGACCTGGCCTGCAACCCAGGCATGTGCCCTGACTGGGAATTGAACCGGCAATCCTTTGGTTCGCAGCCTGTGCTCAATCCACTGAACCACACCAGCCAGGGCTCTAGCTATATTTTAAAGTAATATATTACTCTTAAAATAAAGAATAGAACACAGGACACATTTATTATTCAAGTTTAGTCAGGTATCCCTTGAAAGACACAATATAAATATAATATGATAATAGTTCATGAATATGCCAAAAAACCTTTCTGAGCACTTATTACTTGCCAGGGGCTGTTCTGGGTGTTAGGGAAATAAAGGAAAAAAGCACCATCCTTGCCCTTGAACAGTTTCTCATCTGATGTTGTCAACTACAATATACAATGTAGTAGGTGCTGTGATGGAGTGTTCAGAGGATGCTAGGGTGAGATGCAGGGTGAGGGAGGATGCTAATTCCAGGCTGAACAGGAGGAGAGGGTCCCAGGGGATGCTTTCCAGAGAAGATGATTTCTGCACTGAGTCTGAAAGACTACTAGGAGTAAGAGGCATTGGGGGAGGAAGGGGAGAGATGCTCTTCCTCTTGAGTACAAGTGGAATAGCACAGAGAGTAAGAGAAAACGGCCGATTTGGGAGAACTACAAGTTCAGCACGACTGGATGAATGTTTAGAGGAGGGCGTAGAAAAGGGAAAGTTGAGAAGATTGAGAAGAGAAGATCATGAAACTGAATTTGGACTTTACCATGAAAGCTCAATGATCTGAACATTTGTAAGCAACTTAATGAATGTTCAAATACACATTTCAAGAAAGGACACTCTAACAAGAGTTTGAAAATAAGGGATACTGCCCAATCAATACTTTGGTTATATTTTTTTCAAAAAACTTTATGAAAAAAAATTTATGAAAAAAATTTTCAATTAACTATTTGAAAACCAGAACTCACGGCATAATTTTAAAATCTTTTATATCAGTTAAAGAAAATTTTCAGTTAGATATGAAAACATTTGTTTCTATCACAATGGTTAGTGCTTCAGCTATGTTAGATGAAAAATCCAGACTTAACAGCATTTTAAGACTAGAAACTGAAGTTTTATTGCTTCACACTAACATATTATACACATTGAAAATGCCTGTGCTCAGTCGTTTCAAACAGATTGTGTGGAAAGTGTCACGAATACCGTTTAGTATATATCTAGAATATATGTGCAAATGCTCTGAATCGTCACCAGCTTATGGAAATCTTCAAGAAAACAAAAGAAAAATTTAATAATCTTGTGCTTTGTTTCAATGCTTATTGGTCAAGCTGTAGAATCTTTTGTTTTATAAAAATTCACTGAATTGTTACCTCTAATTTAAGATTTTCTGGAAACAAAAAGAGTAATTGCCAATTCTCCAATAATCAATGACAAAAACATGGCACAGTGATGTACAATATGTTCCCTCAATATTGCACTGCATATGAATGAGTTAAATTTGTAGTTTTGAAACTGATATGCTTTTGTATCAAGTGAAATCAGCTCTTTTAAAAAAGATAAACAGATTTTATCAAGGTGCATATAGATATTAAAGAAAAATATGTTTTTAATATTTGATTCAGTTATTGGAAGAACTTTAAGTAGGTATAGGACACTTGAATATGTAAATCTAGTTTTCAACTGTAAACTTTTTTTAAAGATTTTTTATTTATTTATTTTCAGAGAGAGGGGAAGGGAGGGAGAAAGAGAGGGAGAGAAACAGCAATGTATGGTTGCCTCTCACATGGCCCTCACTGGAGACCTGGCCCGCAACCCAGGCATGTGCCCCAACTGGGAATCGAACCGGGACCCTCTGGTTTCTGGCCCGCGCTCAATCCACTGAGCTATACCAGCCGGGCTCAACTGTAAATTTTATGAAATCTTAAAACAGACTAAGCATTCCAATACTTAAAATGTGCTGTAAATATAATATATACTCCAAATTTCAGATACTTAGTACAAAATGTAAAATATCTCAATAATTTTATACTGACTATATTACATAGAAATGTTTGGTATTTTATATATTCTGTGTTAAGTAAAATACATTATTAAATTAATCTATTTCTTTTTGCTTTTTAAATGTGGCTACTAGAATATTTAAAATTGTACCTGTGGCTCTCATTATATTTCTATTGGACAGAGCTGAACAAGAGCTAGGAGGGAGATCTGTACTGGATATCAATTAGGGAATCGTTACCACACAGGGGCGGTGGAGTCATGGAAGAAGACTGAGTCCCTCAGAGAGAATGTAGGGTATAAAGGTAGTAAAATGAAGGTGTAAATGTGCATTTAAGGGACTGATAGAAGAAGAGGAGCTATCAAAGGAGACCGAGAAAGAGTATGTTTCATTATGGAAATAAGGAAAAGAGAGAGTTTTAAGAGAGAAGACAGTTGAAGGAAAAATTAAAATAATCTTAATACAGCTGATATTTATTGAGAACATCTGTTTTCAAGGCACTGCATTAAGCAGGGCCTGTGAATGAACCCAGGGAATTTGGCCTCAGAGGTCACACTCTTAACTACTGTGCAGACTGCTCTTTCAAGAAAGTTCACTGCAAAGACAAGATGTGAGATTTTGTAGCACCTAACAAAGAAAAGGTACCAAAGGGATTTTTTGGTTTGTTTGCTTTGCTCTTAAGATATTACAATAGTTTACCATGTCCAGTATTAGCTGCCTTGCAAAATTAGCTCTTTGTATTCATGACATACATTTGTTAAGAGGTGGAGAAAGCAATATATATATTAACTTCAAAAAGTTGGGGGGGAAGTAAGACTTGCATAGATATTTACATAATATATATAGAGAATAATAACTTCAAAAAACTGGGAAATGTTAGTTAAATTATATGTAAATTTATGGCAAATATCAATTAGAAATATTTACTAGTCAATACAATGATTAGATAAGTATAATAAAATACCTCGAGAGACAGCAGCTAAATTACCTATTTTATTTACTTATTTTGTGTTTAAATTACGGTTTATATTCAATTATTACTCCATATTAGTTTCAGATGTATAGCAAAGTGGTTAGAAAATCATGTACTTTACAGAGTGGTTACCTACTTGATTTTAAATAACTGATTAGGGCCTGGACCCAATGAAGAGAATAAGTTATAAGATGTTTTACTCTACTTTAAGGAGTCTATCCAAATTGATATCTACTTTTTCTAAATTATTTTGCCACATAGCATCTTTAACTGATCCACCTGCAACATACCAAGGGAGGGCCACTGAAAAAAGACCCATGAAATCGACATCTCTGGGAATGCAGGCTCAGAATTTGTATTTTTAAAAACCTCCCCAGGTGATTCTGATAGAAAGCCAACTTTTACAACCACTAGTCTTAATCATATAATCCAACCCTTGCACGGGTGTCCAACCTTTTGGTGTCTCTGCACCACACTGGAAGAAGAAGAGTTGTCTTGGGCCACACATTAAATACATTGTGACGCGTAATCACAAAAAAGTCTCATAATGTTTTAAGTAAATTTATGGTTTTGAATTGGGCCGCATTCACAGCCATCCTCGGATGCATGCTATGGGCCGCAGGTCGGACAGCCTTGTAGCATTCAGACTGTTCTCTGTATTCAGTATACGTCTGTTCTCTGAAGAAAAAATAAGTTCCTCAAAGGAAGAAAATATGTCCACACAAAACACCAACCTAAGCTAGATTTAATAGATTTTCGATAAATACCAAAGTGAATTGAAAGTTTATTCTTAGTAGTAACATATTTTATAATATTTTGGAAAACAAATAATTGAAGGTCCAAACCCTTGAAAAATGTCAAAATATACTCACAGCTTTGTCAAAAAGTCCTTTAGAATAAATAGTTTGGGTAGTTTAAACACCTAGTAAGTGTCTGCCTGGATTTAACTTAACACATTTAAATAATATTTTAAATCACTAGTTAGGAAAACTCAACTCAATATTTTTAACAAAAATATCTACTGTCTGAGATAATTAAACATTATTTCCTCAAAAAAAAGGGAATGCACTTTGTACACATTAAACTTGATAAAAGGAATAGTGCAGATTTCTTTGAAAAATATTTACACACATATGGTGTAAAGATAGTAAAAAATCTAGTAAAGTACTGGCCTTGGGAAACGCATTTTAATCATTTCTCACCAAGTGGCTACATCAATCTAATTTTATGAAGTAAAACAAAATTTTCTAAGCTTATAGAAAGTTCACCCTCTTTTTCACATTTATCAGGGTAAATATACCACAGAAAAATTAGAATAAATAGCCCGAAGAAGTATAATATAGTTCAACATCATTTATTACATTCCCTCTTGGATAGTACCTGCTTTGCTTCATACTACTAACATGGATGGATTACTATATTCTTGAATTATGTAAATTTGGAAAAAAGTTATTTTCCTTTATTAAATATAAAATGAATACTTCAGAGAGGTCCTTATTTGTCATGTAATACCTACTGGCATCCTCCATGTATACCTTTCCTGCTCCTTTGCCATTAAACTAGATGTGATCATCTTTCTAGACTGCTTTAATGTTTTTATCTCAACTTTTTGTTGGTATGTTGCTGATTTTCTGCCTCTTTTCAGAACTTCTCCACCCCGCTCCACCCACTTGGTTCCAGCTTCCCAGTTTCTTTGAATCTGAAATTGCATAAACCATCTCGAGCTGTCCTATAAAACTGCTTAAATGGCTTACACTGGGAAGTTTGGGCTCTAAGAATGAGAAAACAAAAATGTCCCTAGAGAAGTAGGCTTTGGCTTCCAAGAAAACAGGATAGAACACACCTTTAACGGAAATGTAAAGAATATCTCCCTTTCTTCCAGGTGTCTCTTTATCGAGATAAAAAGACAAGGTCAGAGGCTGACGACAGATACACACAGGACGATACACTGTGGGCAGTGGCCCTGCGAGTTGTTAGTGCAGATGGAGTCGGAGAGAGGGAGTAAGACAGCCTGGAGTGGCCTCTACTCGGCGAGACCACTGTGGCAGAAGGTGCATAACACGGTCTTTATTTAACTTCATTGATGAGATCCATGAAACTATAAATAAAGGATGGACAGAACTTTACACTATGAGGAACTCACTTTGTATCCTAACATAGAAATGTTAACAACTTTGGATATTCCTAGATTTAAAAAAATAGATAAATGTACATCCTATACTGTGGAAAAACTAATTTTGAGAATATCAAGAGTTCACTTGGGTTTACAGAAAAGTATTTGATTACTTATTAAATCATTTATTTTCCCATAAATGTAGAGGCAATTCAGCTTAACACGAAGTTTCCATCAATAAATTATAAACTCTTATAAATCGTGCAATGGTTAGAGGCCAAACTTTCAATGGTGTTTTTCAGTTAAAATACAGTGATCATGATATACCATATCCTGCAATTGGGTTTTATGAATGACTTCAAGGAGATCCATAACACTTGCATTGCATAAATAAACCCAATTTATAATTCTGAAGATCTATTAGTCTGTCACTAGTCCTAGGCAAGATTATAACATTGCTTTCAGGGCTAATAGAACACATGAAGGGTAAACGAATTCACATTTCAATGAACTGTAGATGCACTCACAATAAGCACACATCTCTGTAATCTTAACTCACAAACATAAGGTCATTGAGATCCACAGAAACTATGTCATTTGTAAAGCTTGATCAGGTTCAAGTAACTTGACTGAATTGGAAATTGAACTTAATTATATCCTGATAACTTAAGTAGTATGCCAAATATCATCAAAAGGAATCAACTTAGTCAAAACCACATATAAAATAAGAAATGATAAACAGGCAAGTTAAAATAAAGATTCTACCTTAAAAAGGTAAAAGCAAGGTAACAGAAGGTAAAAATCATGATAGAGTCTCGCTAAAGCTTCCATGTTTTTTTAAAAACCCTGTTCCCAGCAAAGGATTGAGGGTGAAAGCCTGGCATATTTTGGAGTGTTTTTAGTTAAAAAAAGCTAAAGACCTTTAAAATTTAAAAATTATCAGGAAAATTGGTAGCAACTGTATCAGAAAAGTATTAATAAATGAAGATCTAAGTAATTTTGTTAGTCAAATATCTCCTGAAAGTAGGTGAACAAGAAAAAAATGGGAAACTTTATAAGTTTTAAGCATAATAAAATTGTTTCATACTAGATAGGTAATAAATGTTCTTAAAGAGTGTCAAAGTCACTCATAAATGTGCCCTTCAGTTTATTTTAGAGATTTCTCTTGATGTTTTTGATAGTGCCACTTCAAAGTTATTTGTCCTCCAAAGTCTCCAGTAGAAGTAGAATACAAAGTTTTAGATTAATAGTGAAATGTTTCAGTGATATTCCAGATCTTTGCTTAGCCAAAGGTTTTGCTAGATAGTGCGGAACAATGAAGTGATCTGAAGATTAGGTATATAATTTTAGTAATATTTCATTGAATATGTAAAGAGTACAGAAATAAAGTTTTTAAGTTGATAAGCTAATATAGTTCAAAATAAAAGAAACCTGAATCATTGTTTTTATAAGATACTTCAAAATTTGTTTGAAAAAAATATACCCCTTGTAGAGCTTCCTTTTTATTCAGCTGTGCTATTCTTGCAATGGTTTACTAATCTTCATTAGCTACCATAAGAAAAAGACTGGAACTGTCTTGACTGACCACAAGAAATCCATACTAATGCAAATTTGATAAAAACAATTATGCCAGGAATACTGAAGGTGAATGATTATTATGTGACACAGTTGTAAAGAGACCCAATTCATATCAAGACAAGCAATTCACATCACAAAGACTAAGTAGGCATAATGTGAAAACAAGTAAATTTGGTAGCAAAAGTTCTAAGAAAAACATGTTTCTTGGTCTCTTTAAACAAGGTTAGTATTTATTTGTTTTAAAATAAAAGTAGGAAGAGCATGTACTCATACTTTGTTGAGTAAATGGAAAAAAACACTTATCCCATATATGTAAACACATGTGTGTTGGTTCTGGGTCTAGATTCACAGAGTTGTAGGTCCCTTTCTAAGGAATATCTTTATTTTGGGGGGTGAGATTTTTTTACTAGCTTATTATTTTCCACTCAGTGTGAGTTAATCTGACCACTATTACATGAAAATAACTACTTACCAATCCCTTTCCAAACTTTTATTTTTTATTTTCTTTTTTAAATGTTTTTTATTGTTGTTCAATTGCAGTTGTCCCCATTTTCCCCCCATTACTCTCCCCGCCCCCCTCCCACATTCAGTCCTTCTCCCCACCCCTTATCTTTGTCCTTGGGTCCTTTACACATGTTCCTTGACTTGACCCTTCCCCTTCTTTCCCTCCTGTTACACCCCTCCCCACTCCCCTCTAGTTACTGTCAGTTTGTTCTTTATTTCCACGTACACAAATAATGTTAAATATCTATTATTGTTGTCATTAGACAGAGTTACTCTGTGAACATTACCTTTCATTTACTAACTATATTTTCTCTATTATCTAGAGCATCTCACAGGATTTAACCAATAATTTGTTTTTATGATACGGAACACTAGCTGAGTTTTGCAGATAGAAATTAAAGATCAGAAAGTTTCTGTATACTGAAACAGGAGGCAAACACCTCTAATTACATATTAGCTTTTATGATATCATTTGGATCCTAGAGCCCACAATCATGTTTCTCTTAATCACATTCTAATAGCATAAATCTTTGTGTGATTTTTAGTACATATCATAAACATGGATCATTATATGGTTTCTCAATGTTAAATTGAAGTAGAAATTCTTCATTCATCAACTGAATTTGTCCAAGATACAAATTACATGCTGAAAGTAAAGCTTCATTTTTAAAAAAGCATTTCTGTGTTTATGCTCTTTCAAAGGCTGAGCTCACCAGCACCTCATAAGGACGTATTAGAATGGATGAGGTCATGTTGCATTCCCCTAAAGGTTGTTATTTTGACAAAAATGTTTGTTTAAACTGACTTATTTTGGAAAGAAACTTTGAAGTAATGATGAAACTCTAAAATATATTTCAGGCAACTTGTTCAACAAATTATTCAGTATAAATGATGGAAATTTCAATATACTGGGCAGAAAAAAAGGGGTGCCTAAAAAACGAATTGAGGAAGTGGTTAATGAACTTTGTGTTAATATTATTGGTTACTTAAAATTTAAAAAATCCTTTGAGTCAGATAAGCAATACACACATACACACACACACACACACACACAGAGAGTGATGGCTACTTCTTATAAATAAAGGTATGTTATGGGAACTATAGTTCCTGAATTGTTTTAGAATTCAAAGGCCCTAGGTAGTTTTGCCTCAGGTATTCCTTCACCTAATTTGAAATTCAAATGTATAAAACTTTTGAAGCTAAATATGACAAATTAGATGTGGCCCGTGAAGTTACCATTTAATGAGCTATGAACGTAGATTTTCATCTCCCCAGGAATAATTTCTTTATTACTTTTTGTATTTTATTGCAATAAAGCACCATTTGACCTTCAAGTATGATAATTAAGCTTCTAAAAATGTTATAAATTTAGAGTGAAAATAGTTCTCCCTGCGTTCAGTAATATACTTATGGTCAGTATAAAAGATTACTTAATATTTAAAGACAGCTAAATTATACACAGAACCAGAAATATTAGGAAGTATTTTTCCTTTTCCCTTCCTCCTCTATTTCCCATCCCAATTTGATTTGTGTCTCATAACAACTTATCATCTTTCACATTATAAAATAAATGAAATAGGTGCAAAACTAAAATATATCTTTATAACAAATATATCTTTGTTCCCTACAAATGGGGAACAGCAAACTCTTTCAGGTAAGATTTATTCTACTATGAGCTGTCATTGATGATATCTTAAACACTAGAACTTATGACTAGTTTTTTTTGCTATGCTCACTCCCTCACCTTTTCTGGAGTGATATCCATCTATATTTCAAAACTGTGCCTATGATATAAATAAAAGTTTTAAGTGAAAAAATCAGAATACAGAATAATATTTTATCTGAATTGCTTATGAATTGTTATTTTTAAAAATATGAGTATGTAGCAATTTTTTAAAAATCTTAGACCTTTGAGAACTTGAAGAGATGAAACTCATAGATGAAGTAGAGAGGAAGTACAGCTATAAACTGACCAATAGCCTGAGAATATATAGATAGCTTTTAAATAGCATTTAGAAGTATGAAGGAAAATCAGGATTACCATCATCAGCATCATCAAATAATAATAGTAAAAACAATACTAATACTACTATTATTAAGAAGAACGAGAAAAACCCTGTTGCCAACATTAGCAGAAATTTGCTAGAGGTCTATCAATACCTATTCTCCCCTTCTTTATTTTAACTGGACTGGGGCTCCCAGTTAGAAGAATATTTCTCAGTATCCCCTGTAGCTTCCTGTGGCAAAGGAATTAAGTTCTGTCCACAGAAAGGTGAGGAGAAGTGACCTGGATAATTTTCAGGGCTGTGTCATGCCCTGCAAAAAATGGGCATGCTGCTCTGACCCTTTCCCCTTCCTGCTGCTAGAACATGTAAGTGCTGGGGCATCCAGCTTGGCTCCTGGATATGGAAGCTATATGTTGTACATAGTAGAGCCACTCCACCAGCCTTGGACCACCTACCTCTAGACTGGTTTATGACTGAGAAATACACTTCTACTGGCTACGGAAGCTTAGTCTATACTCTAAAAGGTGGTGAACACACAATACAGGGTACAGATGATGTGTTGTAGAATTGTGCACCTGAAACCTGTATAATTTTGCTCAAAAGTGTTACTGCAATAAATTCAATTAAAAATAAAATAAATATAAGAGTTAATTTTCTATTGTCTGGGGAAGAGGTTCCTTTTGGGGAATGGTATTCTCTCTGTATCAGTCACAAACCTAAAGGCCAGAATGGAAATTAGAGCTGATGAGACTGTGAGTTCCTGTGACTAGAGACTCTATGTTGTATATCTCTGCACCTCCATGCCTAGCACAATGTCTAGCACACAGTTGCTCCAAAAATGTTAGATGATTGGGTACCAATAACTTCAGCAAGACATATTGCTAAAACCATTGTAATTAGAGAATTCGAATGTTCTCTTCTATTCTTTCCTCTCTTAGTCACTGCCCCACATGCTATTATCTTCATTTTTTTCCACTTTCCTTTACACACTTAAGAATAAATTGTACAATTTGTCTTGTTCTAAAATAGATACGAGGCAGCTTACAAAAAGGGCCAACAATTGAAAAGACAATAAAGAGGAAAATCAAAGACGATGACAAATGAGGGACAGAAAAAATGCATCCAGTTGAGATAAGTATGCAATACGAATGCAATGACATCTTAAGTTTGGTCTGAAACTATAAAATTACAGAAATCAAAGAGTTCATAACATGAAAGAACACACATTGCTCAGGAGAAGGGCAGTATTATACAGGGACTTAAGAAAAGTTTCTCCTGTGGTTTCTTAGAAAGGGGACATGAGCAATGCAAGAAACATCATTTGAAATAACATCTATCCAACTGTGAATCTTGTAGGGCTATTCCTAATAAAGTCCACTGATGCAGAAGGAAAGAGTACATAATTATTAAATGCAATTATAAAAGCAGTTCTGGGGGTGCAGGAGGTGTATGTTAGCTTGCAATTAAAGAAATAATAGTAATTAGACAATTTTGGAAAGCTATGTCTATTATATGTGGTTCATTCATTCCTTCAGCTAATATTTGAGTGCCAGGCATTATGGGAATATAAAAATGATCCAATCTTTGCTGGCTCAAGGGGTTCAAATTGCAGTGGGGAATTCATGTAGAAGTTAACACATGACAATGCAATATGGTGAATTAAATTCAATTAGTAAGTATAAGGTGGAATAATGACAAAAATAAAGATGAGAAGGAGAAAGGTAGTTAAGGAACATGTACAAAGAACCCAAGGACAAACCAAAGAGGGTTAGGATTGACAGTGGGTGGTGGGGATTAGTGGGGCAGGGGAGAGCAGTGGGGGGAAAATGGAGACAACTGTACTTGAACAACAATAAAAAAAATAAAGATGATAGAGGGAGAAACTTGAGCTTGGTCTTTAAGTATAACTTCATGGATAAGACACAGGAGCAGGTAATAAGGGGTGTATTCCAGGGAACGGAATTGAAATATATATAAGCTACAGAGATAGGGGACAGGATGACATATTTGATGAAATCAGTGTTTATTACAGCTGAAGTAGAGAGCCTGGTATTAGGTGAGGGTGGGCAGTGTGGAGAGAGCCCAAGTGCAGAAATGAGGTTGGAGAGAGGCAGTGTCAGATCATGGAGGGCATTGAAAGCCAGGCTGAACAGGGCAAATGACTGTAGTTATGATATTTGAGGCCGGCACTTAACAAAATAAGGTTTGTGTATTTTTTTTAAAGATTTTATTTATTTATTTTTAGAGAGAGGAGAAGGGGTGGAGACATAGAGGGAGAGAAACAGCAATGTATGGTTGCCTCTCACATGGCCCTCACAGGGGACCTGGCCTGCAACCCAGGCATGTGCCCTAACCGGGAATCGAACCAGGACCGTCTGGTTCCCAGCCCACGCTCAATCCACTGAGCTACACCAGCCAGGCTAAGGTTTGTGTTTAAGAACACTGAGATGTGTGGAAGGCCTGAAACAAAGAAATGGCTATAGGTGTGGGAAGAACAGTAATGGTTTAAGCAATATTAAGAAGATAATATAAATTGGTCTTAGACACATTGGGTATAGATGTGGATGAAAGAATGGAATGAAGAAAATAATGTTTACCTGTCTCCATTTAGTGACTGGGTTGATTAAGTCACTAATCAGAATTGCAATAAAAGGTTCCAGGTTTGGGGAAAAGTCAAGTTCATTTGAATACATTGTGTTCAAGGTACCTAAATGACATCCAAATGTAAGTGTGCAACAATAATAATGATAGCCGACATTTATAGGGTAGTTACGTGCAAGCCAATATCCCAAGCACATCATTATTGCATTTAATTCTCACAATTTTACTATTTTCCTTCTGGGCACAGAATATTGTGCTGGCATGGACAAAGCCAAAGAGGGTAGGTTTGAGCGTCAGGCAAAAATGGAGACAACTGTACTTGAACAACAATAAAAAAAAAGAATATTGTGCTTGGCTCTTGGAAATGGTATGAGACAACCAAAAAGGCAGCTAATATTATTTTTCCTAATTTATAGTAAAAAATTGGAAATTACCTAGCTAGAAAATTCCAGAACAGAAGTTCAAACTCAAAAGTAGATGGTTCCAAAGTCCATGCTGTTAACCACTTTGCACTCCTGACTCTCTGAGAGCAGGGGATGGTGAAGAGGAAGAAGCTGATGATTTGAATGAAAGAGAGAGGACAAGACTGTAGAGCAAGTCCTCAGAGGAGATGGCAGGACTGCCAGTCCATTGAATTTACATTTTTCTATAAATGTGTTTTTCGGTCTTTCTCTTCTAGATCTGCACTAGAACATCTGTATTATAAGCTATTTAAGGAAAGGTTGTGAAATGGCTTTATTTGCCATACAACTATCATATATCTGGTACAGTGTTCCACATATTTCCCCTTGGAACATGGCACAATATGTGTCGACTAATATTAATGAATTCCAACTCTTAAGAACATGATTGTGAAAATCTGTATTATTATATTAAACAACTGAATCTTCAAGTATAAAAATAAGGTTGGTTCCAGGAACCACTACAGAGGACACATGGACAGAACCAAGGGGGAGGAGGGAGGCAGGGAAGGGAGGTGGGGTTGGAGGGGTGGGGGGAGGGGAGGGGAAAGGATGCGAACAACTGTAATTGAACAACAATAAAGTAATTATTTTAAAAAAAAGGTTGGATTAATAGGTTTGTGGAGAGCAGGACTGAACTAAGATGGTGTCAATCCTGTCAACTAAGATGCCATGTTTAGAGCATGCGCAGTAGAGCAGTGACTCAGAGGGGTGATGCAACCCCTCGAGCAGAGCAGTACGTTGTGGGACACAACATGTGCTTCCCTGAGGGGTAACACCGCCCTCTCAGAGAATGTGCAGTACAGTGACATAATCAACATGTGCTTATTGAGGTGGCACAAAACAACATGTGTTAATCAAAGGTTGATGCAACATTGCATCATACTAGATATGAAAGCAGAAGCCTTCACACAGACAGCTGAGACAACTGAGAGGAGCTGAGATGGCGGAGAGATGTTCTACTGCTCGGATCAACCCTGCTTTAGCCTGACTCTGAAGCCACCACAGACCGTGCCTTGCAAGATGCTGACTGGCTGCCTCCCAGACCGGATGTGATTGGACTCTTGAGACTGGGGTTCATCACCCCCCAATTCTCTTTGTGATGTTATTGCTGATTGTTTCTGAGTAATTATTATTGTTATTGGGTTATTATAGATTTGGATTGAACCTGCATTAATAAAAGCTGAGTGAATAGCACAGTCACTTGTGTTGACTCACTGTCATTATTTGGTGCCAGTTGCCCAGCACCTCCAGTCCAGGACAAAGGCTGGAAGCTGGCTTACAGGAAAGACTATGGGGTGGATAGTTGTGCAGTTAGAGAATCATTCATGACATAGGTTGCATGAAATAATATTTCACAAGCCAAAATAAAATCATAATTTAATGTGTTTAACCACAGTTTTGTTGCCCTTCTCCAATTATATAGATCCAAATTTAGACTTTGTCCTTCAAAATATGGCAGAATCCAGTAGATTACATAGCAGCTTGAGTAGAAAGCATACTTCTATGGACATCCAAAGGAACTAAATGTCAAATTTGAGCAGGCATAATTCCTGATGTTTCAACTTTGGGCTAGATAAAACTGTCAAGTGGCAACGTATATAGCCCTAACAACTGAAGAAAAAAAAAGCTGTTTAAGTCTATCATGTTCAATCATCTCAGGAAAAACAGCACCAGTCTAAAACACTGATCTTGAGAAAATTTAAAAAGTAGTCAGACCCACTTAGAGCCAGTAGCAAGACATTTTACTGTGGTCCCAGGGAGTCACCTCTTTTTCATTCCCCTTAATCTTGTCTGTTGTAAGGATCATTTAGGGACGCTTTTTGCCAGCCACTGCCCCAGGAAGGCTGCAGTTCCTTCCCCTGCAGGGTAGTTTGTGAGACCATGAGTCAAGATTGAGGGCTCCTGGAAGGTTTTACCTGAGCCTCCTAATTCGGCTCCCTTTGTTTATAAATTACAAAGTGCAAGGATGTCAGGAACAGTAATGTAACTGCTAAACTGGAATGAAAACTGCAAAATATAGCCACGGGGAAAACAGATGTCTTTGACTAGCAAAAATTTGAACATTGGACAAATTCAAGTGAAATGCTTCATTCATTATATTTCACTTCAACCACTAAAGTAGAATAGAAAAACCCAATTCTGGCTGGTTTATTAGTCAATTCTGACATGTTTAGTCTGAATTAATTAAAAAGTTGCATTTTAATGAAAAATTGCATTTGGAAAGACACTTAGTCAGATAAGCTACTGAGATCTAATTTATAATTCATACAATACTTGGGTGTAAAAGCTATCCCCCCTCCAGCTTTATTGAGGTATAAGTGAAAAATAAAAATTGTTAAGGTAGACAACTTGATGTTTTTTTTTTCCTTGTCTTTTTTTTTTAATTGCTGTTCAAGTACAGTTGTCTCCATTTTGCCACTACCACTTTCCCCCGCCCCTCCTATTCCCACCTCCCACCCTCAATCCTTCCCCACTTTGTCTTTGTTCATGGGTCCTTTATATATGTTCCTTGACGACCCTTTCCCTTCTTTCCCCCGTTATCCTCTTCCCCCACCCCTTTGGTTACTGTCAGTTTGTTCTTTATTTCAATGTTTCTGGTTATATTTTGCTTGCTCGTTTGTTTTGTTGATTAGGTTCCACATATACGTGAGATCATATGGTATTTGTATTTCACTGCTTAGCTTACTTCACTTAGCATAATGCTCTTCAGTCCATCCATGCTGTTGTGAAGGGTGATGTTTTGATATACGTCTACATTGTGAAATCATCACCACTCCCAAGCTAATTAACACATCAATCACCTCACATTAAAAGATATTCTTAAAGTACTGAAAAATATCAAGGTAGGTTAAATACCTCATTCACTTTGTGGACTTGTTTATTGACCTTTTTATCTCCTTCCATCTCACAGTTTAAATAAAATTTCACCAACTCTTATTATAAAAGAATTAAAATATTCCAAAGACTTTGAGGACTGAATGACAGAAATACACTCCCCACTACCGTGATCCAATGGCCCTTAGAGAGCATAGCCACACTTTCTACCACTCACTGTTCCAAGGGTGATGACCAGCAGAAAAACTGATGAGCCTGGCAGAAAGCAGCCAATGTTTCCTGCTCCAGCTGCAAGCCTGACCACTTTCTTCCTGACATAAAACATTTGCCTCTAGTTATTCCCACTTCCATCATCCCAACAACAGAGAATTCCAGCGTGGTTTATAAATGACATGTACACTTTGGGGGCACTATAGGGCATGGCCGCTGTTGGCTGCTAAGTCTGCCATCTGGCCTTGCTAAATAATCAATGTATGTGTTTGAAGAGGGCATGCCAAAAAGCTCAGAGGCCAGTAAATATACATACAAGCCTTATTCTCCCTGCCCCAGCCTCCACCGTGATGTGTGCACACTGATGGACCAGCAGCAGCCATGCTGATATTCAAGGGGGGAACCCCCAAAACCTGGAATTTATTTATAAAATATTATGTATTTATTCTTACGTGTTTAAACTTCAGTCACCTTCAAGGTACTCTCCATTTGATGCAATATACCTATCAAAATGTTTTTTTCCACTACTCAAACAGTTTGTGAACTCATCAATTTTGATGCCTTTTAGTGCTTCTGCCATTTTTTGTTTCACTTCTTCCACATCAGCAAAATGTTTCCCCTTGGAGCCTCTTTTCATCCAGTGAAACAAAACAAGTTACTCAGGGCGAGACTGGGTGAATAGGGAGGGTGGGGTATGGGGTTCATGCCGTTTTGGTCAAAAATTGCTGAATATTCAGCATGGTATGGGCAGGTTCGCTCATAAATCACCCATCATGAAATTGATGTCTTCAAAACTTGAGTCTTCAAAAAAATTAACTGAAGCCAAACACAGCCTCTCACAACAATACCAGTTGGTATACTGATACAGACGGGTTCCTAGAACACTCACTTAGAGGGGGAAGCCTGTACTACAAGGGGCCCACCCCCCAGAAGATAATTTCTTTTTTTTCCTTTGCAGTCCCCACTCATACTCACATCACCTTTACACTTGTGACTTTTGTTTTACAAGAGCTCCAAAAGGTCACACAAAACATGATGTTTTTTCTTGTATTATTATTAACTATTATTTTACTTTCAACACATACAACTGAAACCTACTTTTGCCCTACTCTCTATATAACAAACTCATATTAACATTATAAACAGGACTCCTTTTATGTGATTCTGAGGAATACGGATTGGGTGTACAGCTTTCTCTAGATTGTTCAATAATAATTCCTGAAAAAGACTGGTTTCCTCTAGTTCCATTTGGATTTCCAGTCTTTTCTGAAATCTCCACTATTCTTTGCTTTGATCATCTCCAACAGTAGTTCACAAAACACTACCATATTTCCCTTTCAAATCACTTCATGGCATTCTGGACAGTCCCACAGACAGTGGCATGGATAACTCCCTTAGTCTTGCTTGGTCTTTGCTCTGGTGTCACCTCAGTGAGGTCTGCTTAACTTACCTGCTACCTTATTTAAAATTGCAATCTGCCTCTTCCCCCTCCACCCAAGTCTTACCTATTTAGTTTTTACCTTTTCCTGTAGTACTTGCCAACTTCCATCATGGTATCATATTTAATCTTTTGTTGTCTCCTTTCCACTGGAATATAAGCTATAGTAGAGCAGGGATCTTTGCTCTGTTCATGTATCCCAAGATCTAGCCTAGAACAGTACCTGGCCCATGCTGGGCATTCGATAACCCTTGTAAAGTACTGAATGTTGAATAAATCAACTTCTTTATTTTCTACTGCTGGTGAATAGACCCAGCACCTTCCACATTTCAAAACGATCAGGAGTAGACAGCCTAGCACCTCCCCACCCCACCCCAGACTTGAGAGGACAAAACCTTGGTCCCTCCTCTGCGCATGTCAGCAGTACTCAGCCGGGGATGTGCTTACAATTACTTAGGACCCCAGAATTCGAAGTGAAGAGCTAAAATCCCCGAACCTGGTTTATATCCCAGGAACACTGAGGGGATTCATCAGTGCTTAGATAGTGAACAGTTTTCAGGTTTCTTAGCATGATGGTTTATACATTTTCAACCTGAGGTCAGTGCTAAGAACGTTGCTTTGGTAATAGCCGCACTGTCTCATGGTGTTGCACAGCAAATTTCATGGCTAAAGAAGATTTTTTAGAAAGGGCAGTGATTCTTCAATAGTAAAATGTTTAAGGTAAATATTCAGCCAACATTTATGAGTGTCTGCATTATGGCAAACATTGTTGGATGTTAACAAGAGCAAAACACTAAGTCATAGTTCCTGCCTTAAAGAAGCTTGCGGTCGGGGAACATGAGTAATTGAACAAATAACTATGACACAACCAAGATCAATCATGTTCAGAGAGACAGGAAAATCCTCACACAGGAGGAGACAGGGAACTGTAACTGAGAATTTTCCTTCAGTTCTTACAAGTGATTATTCCACCTGACTCAAGTAGAGCTGTCCCATCTCCTTCTTGAGTATAACCCTGTATTTGTTATTTTGAGGTGAAACTTGCATTAATTCTTTATAACCCAAACAATAGAAGTTCACTGTAAAAAAATAGAAAATACAGAAAATTTGAAAGAAAACAATTAAACAACCACAATATCACCACACTGATCTACTTAGGCCTTTGATTTCCTACTCTTTGACCTTGATTATTAAAACTTTGCTGCAGGAACATCCTTTCCCTTTATCGTTTACTGAGCCTGTACTTTGTGCTGGCCGCTTGAGAGTAAGGTCACACGGAGCCTGGAGCCACACCTACTTTCTCTGGAACGCAATGCCTACTTTCTCCGTGATTCCAAAGTCCCCGTAAATCCAAAAGTCAATGACTGCGCAATAACATCCTCTCCTTGGCCTCAAGAGAGGAATCCAGGAGTGGGCCTGGCATGTACAGCAGAGCCTCCTTGTTCTCTTGCTGAACGTAAATGATTTCATAGATCATTAAGGGAAATTCTTATACCCACAGTAGGGGAAGTGTAGCCTTGTCCTTTCACGCGTGTCAAGGAGCAAAGTCTCTGGTGTATAGCACAAGCTGGCATGCATAGACCCACGCGTGGATTAGCAGAATTTCCTGTGGGGAAATCAGGCTGACATGTTCCTTAGATTTAAAATAAAACCGTGTTCTTGCTAAAAAACCTCTCTCTCCCTGGATCAAAGGACTTATGCTAATACATGCCTGGGCTCTTCCTGGCAGTGCTTACGGTTCTGGCCAGTGTTTATGTTCCGTGTGCCCTCCATTTGCATATCTCTCCTTTTGATGTACCTTCCTGGTCCTGTCTACCGCCTAAACTGAATCTACAATCTATGCATAAGTTAATGAAGACCATTCTGATGCGTTGTGCCCAAAATCTTCAATAAAAACCCCTGGACCCAAGGCTCAAGGCTCTCTTCCAGATGATAAGGGAGGAGTTGCGTGTTCCTGGTTCTCTACTCCTGCGTGTTTCTGTGTGAGATTTACTTACACGCATTCAGTCACGATCACCAGGGATTCTGCAGGCCAGAATCCGCCACAGATCATCAACTTCAGACAAAGCCACTCTGTGATTGGGACGGATCAAGACAGGACCACTTGGTAATCATGTCTGAACATAGGTACAACCCGAACATTGCCCAGCTCACAAAAGGCCAGGCGTCCCACTCTCCTGGCTGCTCCTTCTTCACCAATTACAGCTTTAGCCTCACTCTAGTCTGCTTTCCCTCTAGATAAGTTATTTGGATCCCTAACCGCAGTTTCATCCCCATTTTCTGACAGCATCCAATGCAGAGCAAAGCCCCACTTCCTTCAACCCTAATTTAAATCATGAAACACAGGCCTAAATCTCATAATCCTTTTGTAATATCCACTTATTGAGATACCCCCTGGTTCTCCATGATGTGCATTCTCCCATACTGGATCAAGTTCTGAACTTAACCTGCCAACTCCAGGTGTGCTCCTGGTGGTCTTCAGCTGCAAGGCATTGAAAGCCTACAAATACATTCTGATTTTGAGAGAGGGAAGGAAGGAATGAGAGAGAGAGTGGGCCCATTCATTCTTCCTTTGAGGTTGCTTTCACCTCTGGTTGCCTGCCCCCACTCTCCTCTTGTCTTTAACCCTAGGTTTTTTTTCAAAGCCTCAACTTTAAACACTGCCTCACTTTTACTTTTCAACTTACAGTAGTCTCCCTTTGTCTGACCGACTCCAAAGCCTGGGCAAGAATTCTCCATACTACAAGGCAGCCTCAAATGGTCTGCCCTCTCCTAAAACCATCTTAATTTATAGTCAAAGTGTCAATAACCTTCAAATTGCAAAATCCTAAAGCCTGTTTTCATACTTCATCCTCTGCGTTTTCTCAGAAGCCTTTGTCCCTGTTGAACAACTCTTCCATGTTGGAATGTCTTCCCAGAGTTCACCCCACCTCTGAAGCTTGCCCCTTCTCCAGAATTCCCTCTTCTTCTTGTTCCTGTGCAATGCCTGGCATTCCACCCTCAGCTCTTCTCCTTTGTTCCAGGGATCTCTCTGGATGAGCACATTCCCTCTTCAGAATCAATATGCTGATAGCTCTCAAATCTGCCTCTCTTCTCAGAAGGCTGCTGGAGAGCTCTCTGAGACTGAAAGCAGCTTTGCCAGAGCCAATTATGTCAAAGTCCAACTTATTATCTTTTCTTTCAAATATCTCTAACATTTTCTTCATTTCTTCTTTCAGTTCCTGGCATCATCAGCCACCCAGTCATTGAGGCCAGAAACCACGGAGTCACCCTGGATTCTCTCCCCAGCTCACACTCCACATGATACCTCTCTTGTTTCTCTAACATATCTGCTTCTTTCTGGTCTCCAAGATCTAATTTTAATTTACCTTAAAATTCAGTTCTCATCAGGATGACTACACTATCCTGCTACTGTGTTTAGCTGTCTCTAATTCCTAACCTCTGTAACCCATTCCACCCCTATCCCCAGTTTTCTTTCTAAAACGCAAATTGTTCATGTCACTGTCCTGCTTCTCACTGCTTACAGAACAATGTTCAAGCTTCCAAGCACAGGGCCCTTTATACCAGCTCCACTTATCCTCCCGCCTCATGGCTTAGTTGTAATGAATTGACCATAGCTTCCTCTTTCCCGCATCTATCAAATTATTTTACTTCAATTGTTCCTTCATTCATCCAGTACACATTTACTGAGTGCATACTATGCACCAGCCATTGTAAGAGGCTTTAGAAATTCAGTAATAAAAAGCACAGTCCCTACCCTAAGAAACTGATACCTAATAGCAGATAAGGCACATGTAATGATATTCGTATCACAATATGCATTAATAGTTGTCAAATGAACAAACACATGATCAAATAAGAGACTTTGAAAGGCATTGTAATTGGATGGCTATACCAGGAGCCACTGGACAAACTGCCTTGGCTCCAATCTCAGCTCCACCAGTTTTTATTTGTGTGACCTTAAGAAAGTTATTCTCACCGTACCTTTGTTTCCTCACCTATAAAGTGGGGATCATAATAGTTTCTTCTTTAGAGGGATGTTGTAAAGATTCAATGAGTTCGTGCTTAGAGTGGAGTCTGGCACATGATAGTGCTCACGTTGTTTCCATTCGGGTTACTGCTGTGACTTGAGAGTTATGTCACCATGTTTGAGAGTTGCAAAAACCAGATTGAGCAGCTTGAGGGGGTTCAGAGATATTTTTCTTAGATGGAGTTAATACCTAAGTAGTGTCTGAAAGCCTGATTTAGCTGGGTGAAGAAGACTGAAAAGGGTTGTGCAGGTAAAGAAAACAGGGAGGGTATGGAGTGCAAACAACACTTGGGTGATCAAGTAAGGTGCATTCCAGGAAATCTAAGGAGAATTGAGAGGATGACAGAAATGAGGCGAGGAGCAAAATTAGGCCATATGGTAAAAAAAAATTTTCCTTGTATGCTGTAATTAATAAGCAGTAGGGATTACTCTGAAGATAAATTATTACCTCCAAGTGAGACACTGAAGGGTTTTAAGTACGAATGATAGAATCTTATTTACATTTTACAAAGCTCATTATAAGAGCTTTATAAGGTGTAGAGAAAGCAGGAGCAAAAAACCAGGCAGGATGCATTTCAGTAGTTCCTGAAGGAAAGGATGGGACCTGATCTAAGGCAGGTCAGTGGGAATGTGAAGAGGAGAGAGATGGAATCTTCCTTCCTTTTTCCTTAAGTTGCTGCTGACCTTCAGGACTTTTCCCCTTGGATGCCCTTAGAACCACAGGCAAATTTAGCTACCTCTGTGATCCAGTGACCTGCATTTATATCCTAGCCTTCAAGAACAGGAAGTGGGCTTTTCACTACTATATCAATATTTAGCATTGTGAGTTAGGACAGGGTCTTTCGGGTGATGGTACATGTTTGCAGAATAAAATCCTTCAGTGAATGTCTTTTAAGGAAAGGCATCAAGATTACAGACTATCTAAGACATTGCTGGTATGTTTTCTGATACTTTCACTTTCCCAGTATGTTTAGCTAACAATATAGTCTTGTAACAATAGCTGTCCTCCAGCTCCACAAAGGAAAATTTGCTTTGTTTAAATTGCTTAATTTGATTAAAATCAATATATATACTGAGTATGTTGTAATTGAAAGGCATTGTGTGTGGTATATAGAGATTGTCATGTTTTTCTCTTTAATAGATATATATTGGATAATCCTCATCTAATGCAAAAAAATTATTACATGTTAAATTTATATTATTTTTTGAGGTGATAATTAATGTGTTAATTAAAAGTAGATAGGGCCAAAATAAATACATGATTTATACCACCAATTGCTTCCCTTTCCTGACAGCAGGAAGCCATCACTCATATTAATATTCTTTCATTCCTATCTTGGGTCAATTGATATGATTTCTATTGAGTAGTTGCTCTTGAAAAGCTCAGTGTTTTCCTTTGGTTCTGGGCTGAAGAGCATTTTTAATAACATCCATGTCTACCATCATGTAAATCATGTTCTTATGCAACACTTTTTTCTCACTGGTTGAGAACTTTTTCCTAGTGACTTTTCTTGGCTTTTTATTTTCATTTTTTCTAACATTTTGTTTTATTGTTGTCCAAGTACAGTTGTCTTCATTTTCATCCCACCATGGCCCCCCACCCCACCCATCCCCACCTCCCACCCTTGAACCTACCCCCTTTGGCTTTGTCCATGTGTCCTTTATACATGTTCCTTGATGGACCTTCCCCTGTCTTCCCCCATTATCCATCTCCCTCTTCCCCTCTGGTTACTGTCAGTTTGTTCTTTATTTCAATGTTTCTGGTGGTATTTTACTCGCTTGTTTTGTTCTGTTGATTAGGTTCCACTTATAGGTCAGATCATATGGTATTTGTCTTTCACTGCCTGGCTTAATGCATAATGCTCTTCAGGTGCATTCATGCTGTTGTGAAGGGTAAGAACATCTTTCTGTTCCGTAGCATTCCATTGTGTAAATGTACCATAGTTTTGGGGAGCTTTTTCTTTTCATTTTAAATAAACCAATCTCAACAATTCATTTACAATATAAATGACTAAAAAGTTTCAAGCTTAAAAAATCAACTTTTAGATAATAAATGTTACTAAAATTAGACGTGTTTTTCTTTTTTTTTTATTTCTTTATTTTTAGAGAGAGGGGAAGGGAGGGAGAAAGAGAAGGAGAGAAATAGCAATGTATGGTTGCCCCTCACATGGCCCCCACTGGGGACCTGGCCTGCAACCCAGGCATGTGCCCTGACCGGGAATCGAACCGGGACCCTCTGGTTTCTGGCCCGCGCTCAATCCACTGAGCTACACCAGCCAGGGCTAGACGTGTTTTTCTAACACAATGTGGTTTTCGGGATATTAATGTTCACTGCAATATGGTATTCTATATTTTCAATAATGTGAACCTTTTCATAGTCTGAAAATTTATTTACCTTATGATAGATTTCTTGAGTCTGCTATAAAGGCAATGACACTTTTTCATTTTCAGAAGTCACAGAATAAAAATCTGCTTAACACATGAATACTGACTGATTATAAGGTTGAAACTATAATTAGAATGGGGTTTTCTCATTCAAGAGTTATGTATGTAAACTAGTAGTAGCTTGCCAGTAATAATCACAAAACATCACACTACTTAGATAAAGCCATATTGATGATGTATATATTAACACAAATAATAAATGGTATTTCTTAGGCCTTTCAAAAACTAATATAATTTTCCTTCATTCTCTCCCAAGTCCATTAGAGTCTCTTTAGCAGTGTGATAGTTATTATAAATTTCTTTTAAATTCAATACCGTAATTCCTACATTAATAAATCTCCCCAAAACATATCTCTGTAAACAAAAAATGATAATATGTCTATGCTGATGGTGTAAAGGGCATGATATTTATAAAAACTGGCTTCAAATATATTCATTGCCAAGATGCTTAATAAGCCAATCAGAGAAAGACAAATATCATATGATTTAACTTAGATGTGGAATCTAATGAACAAAATAAACTAACAAACAAAATAGAAACAGACTTATAGAGAGGACAGACTGCTAGCTGTCAGAGGGGAGGGGGAGGGGAGCTGGGTTGAAAAGGTAAAGGAATTAAGAAAAAACAATAAAAACCCCAAACAATCAGAAAAGCTGCACAGACAGACAGCAGTATGGTGATTACCAGAGGAAAAGGGGAATGGGGGAGGTAGAAGAGGATAACAGGAGGATACATGGTGGCAGAAAGAAATTTGACTTGAGGTGGTGAAAACACAATATAATATACAGATGATGTATCATAGACCGTAAACCTATATAATTTTATTAACCAATGTCAATGTAATAAATTCAGTAAAAAAAGAAATAGGTGTATGGCTTAGCAAAACACATATTTAATCCATCAACATTTTTTTTTTTAGTGTCTGTGGTATGCCAGGCACTATGCCAGATCCTGGGAAATCAAAGAGCACTTGAGAAGCTCAGTTTCTCAAAAGTGGCATCCATCACTTTTCAGAAGAAAATTATGTGAAGTGGGAAATGCTACATGAACACACAAGTTGGGTGGAAGCTCAAGAGGTAGAGGGACTGGATTTGTGTGAAGGCATGGATCCTGGTCTTTACTTTTTCGGTGTGCATGTGTGTGTATGCACACACGCGTGTGTACACCTATGTGTATGTGCATCTGTCAGAGTTTGGTGTGGGTGAGGGCTTGGACATACACATGGCAATCACAAAGCAGAAGTCCTTTAATGTGAGTACTTAATATACACTTAATCTATCTAAAATAATACAATATTTACCACAAGTCTAAAATTAATAGTGTATACAGCTGAAAAGGCATATAGATAACATATAACCTGATCAAATATTCAAAGTAATAAACCAAGTTGATAGAAAATGTAAGTGGTAAATTAAGCAGATGTGGTTTTGCAGCATTAAGTGTTTCTGCAGAATTCTAAAATTACTGAGATCTATGTGTATATTTCTAGTACAACTAAATGTAATTCATGAGAAAAAAATTGTGAAAAGATGATAAACTTTTTTTGTTCATACTTAGTATTTTCAGAAGTCTACAGATATTTAGCAGTAATTGCTAGGAATTATTAGGGGTATGAAAGGGTCAATAATTCAATTTTTTAAAAATCCTCACCAGAGGATATGTTTATTGATGAGAGAGAGAGAAAAGAGAGAGAGAGATCAATTGGTTGTCTCCTAGACACACCCTGGCCAGAGATAAAACCAGCAACCTAGGTATGTGCCCTGACCAAGAATCAAATTGGCAAACTTTCGGTGTATGGGAGGGTACTCCAACCAACTGAACCACCTGGCCAGGGCAGTAATTCCATTTTTAAAGCATCATGGTCAAGTAAAATTAATGAAATGCTTATTCAGCACATAGTACGTACGACCTACCATAAAAAATTTTGACACACCAACATGCAAAAATCAAAGATAATTCTTACCTCCTTGTTCACACAACTGCTGGGCTAAAGCATCTTTGAAAATAATCTGGCCCCTGTGTGTTGCCGTAGCCCTGGAAATGAATAGGAAAATGTTATTCAAATCTTATAATAGGTTTGGTGATAACTTACACATGTTTTAACTTTTTAAAAACCTCATTTTAAAACATTATTGTATGGACTTAATTTTTTAAAAATGGCCCTGGCTGGTGTGGGTCAGTGGATTGAGTGCTGGCCTGCGAACCAAAGGGTCGCCAGTTCAACTTCCAAACAGGGCACATGCCTGGGTTGTGGGCCAGGTCCCCAGTAGGGGCTGTGCAAGAGACAACCACACATTGAAGTTTCTCTCCCTCTCTTTCTCCTACCCTTCTCTTTTACCTAAAATAAATAAATAAATAAAAATCTTAAAAAAAATGAGTACATCTGAACAGTGAAAAAATTAACAAATAGAGGCAAGGCTTAAACCAAGGCACCTGGGTTATGAATTATCTTTTGGTTTTACTAAGAAAAAATATTGTGACATTTGTGGGCTTATTCTGAAAACTGCAGATGTGAGCAAATCCTGAAGAAGAAAAGAGCATGGAAAGGATGCTTTTAAAAATTTCTTCTTTCAGGTAGTCTTGATATAAAATGTTTTGTGGAACAATAATGAAATTTGCACGGAGAAGGATGCTCTTCATATACTTTTTTTCTGAAATCAACATTCACTATAACACATAGAGAGGTGAGACAGAGAATTACATTTAAAAGTATTTCTTTTTTAAAAAGAGGGCTATTCAAAGCTTTAATAATTATACGATCTGTCATAAAATATACCTTTCCTCCCCACTAGGTCTAATTCACCATTTAGAGGAGATATGTATCTTTTACCTCCTCTAATCAGGGCTGTGCACATGGAATAATGAAAAAAATAACATCCTTGCAGCAGGTGTGTTATTCCATGTCTATAATAGAAACTGTCTTAAAAACAGAAGAATTATTTATGCTTTATATCTGAAGAGTTTTTCCTAAAAAAGGATTTTTCTGGCACAAAATGTATTATTAAACAAATTTAAAACAGAAAAT